>JAOTOM010004764.1:62500-272500 GCA_034440615.1 Ashinkailepas kermadecensis | reverse complement strand
AAAATTGCCCATTTTTTCCCACAAAAAAGCATAGCTTACAACAAAAGCCTAACCTGACCTAACTTAATGAAAACTAACCCTTTTGTATGTTTTATGAAATAAAATGTGTGCAAAACTTGTCTTGTGGTTACCTTAAACTGCAATAATACTAGTTTGATTAGGTTAGTTTTGGTTTCATAAGCTGGAAGTGTTAAAAAAATCAATAAAATCCTCAAAACAAAGTTGGAAATTGTTTTTCTTTGAAGGCATATTAAGTTAGGTTTCATTAGGTTGTGTTAAGTTTTTATAAGTTGGGTAATTTGAAGAAAACAAATTGTTTGAAATTTTCCAGTTTCATTTTTTGGATTTTTTTTCTTCAAGGGGAGGTCAGGTTATGTTTAATTTGTATTTATATTTTTAGGCATTCACTTTTTACTGCCAGCTGACTCAAAGGTTCTTTTTAGTGTTATTTTGCCTCCAAACTGAAAGATAAGCATTTGCACAGAAAATGGGTGGTCCCATCATCTTGGGTGGTCATTACTTGGGTTTCCTTTCTTGGATTTTTTTCTTCAAGGGAAGGTCAGGTTATGTTTAATTTGTATTTATATTTTTTAGGCATCACTTTTTTATTGCCAGCTGACTCAAAGGTTCTTTTTAGTGTAATTTTTGTCTTCCAAACTGAAAAATAAGCATTTTCACAGAAAATGGGTGGTCCCATCATCTTGGTCACCTTCATAAATATTGCACTGCAAAAATAAGGTCCAAGAATATATATTTTTTTAAACACCTTCCAAGCACAAATTTACCACGTTGTCTTGGCTGGCTTAAGGGTAAGAGCATGAATACGAGTTGATCTAGAATTGTAAACATATTTGTCTAGGTGTCATGGATGGCCAAATTTTCCCGAATTCCAATTGGCCACAAATAACAATGATGTAATTGTGAAGGATGTGATAACAATACACAATACCTTTTGTGGTTACAGCAGCACACAAAGATTCTGATTTACTAGGAATAGACATAATTGGAATGGTAATACCTATCGACATTACATCATTGAAAATGTCAGTGGCACAACTAGATGTATTAAATCCACATCAAATAATCAGCCTGCTGCCGGAAGTTGAAGCTAATTTGTATCTTGGGAATGTGGACATGGTGCAATATGAAAAATTGATTATTGATATATTTTTGGCACCCAGAACATCATCCTCTACAGCAAATTATTATCTCATTCTTCTTATCTAGGGGCTGAATGGTATTGTTCGACAATTAACAGCTCTGCAACAGAATGCTCAAGACTCACTGGACAGCACAAGCAGATTCAGATGTTGCAGGCTGAAAAAAGCATCCTCTCCATATTTCATTACTCCACAACTTCTTGTCCACATTTCAATTTAGGATTACAAAGCACAAACAGAACCCTGTGATAGGTAGGCACCTACCTACCTACCTAGGTACGTAAACCTGGTCAGCAGAAATAGCCAGCACAAGAAAATAAATTCCTTGCTTGCATGGAATTGTCCAATGAATCACCACAAAAAAAACATTAATTACCTGCTCCTGATGATGTGTTGACATCGTCATTCGGCACCGATCTGCACCATCGTTCCCACTTTCCTCCAACACCGAAGGACATATTCTTTACGCGCAAGGGCTGCCCTACGTGCCTCAACATGTGCCTCTTTATGTCGCGCATTTCTCCTTAATAATTACAGCTTTCATAGCCGCAAGTCACCTTCTTCCTTGACGGTGCAAAAGGCGTCGACTTCCCCATCGTTCCAGCTCCTCTCAAGGGCAAAAAAGAACACAGAATTGTCTTTATTCCCACCGAGGACTTGATGAACGAAATAACCGGTGGACAAAGATCATGGGAAGCCCAATGCTATTTCGTACCATTCAAGGAGATTCAATTTCATACCATTCAAGGGGAAACCATTCAAGCCACCAGGTATAATTTGTTCTCGAAATAACATCACAGAAAACTATACATGTACCCGCGGATCCATGAAAGAAAGTGGTAATGTTTTTGGTATCTGTTGGGAGTTGCGTGAACAAAATTGTCTGCGTCATTTCCCAGGACCCGATTCTACTTCGTTCTGCAAGGTCATTCAATAAGGTTCAACGCGCCACAAATGTCCCGCATGAGACAGCTCACTTGCTGTCTCACCGGCATACCGCCGACGTCTATGAGAATTTAGCATAGGTTGCCACCTGTCCCGCATAGTTTTTTTTTTCAGCCGGCAGCTGTCTCATAAGGACGTTACCACTATATAAAATATGCCATCTTCTAATGTAAACTGGCCCAGAAATCGACTGATACGATTGATTTAAAAAAAAAGAAGAAGTTGTTTTCAAGCTTAGAAAGAAAAAGACATGTCAGCCTTTGGCTGTCTCATTAGTCTTCCGTGTCCCTTTAGCTGTCACCGACGTGTGTCAGCGTGTCGTTGGCTTTTTTCGCCCCTGCCTATTAAGCGTCTCCATCATTCTGGTGCGCATCAACTGGCGGAACTTATTAAGCGTCTCCATCATTCTGGTACGGATAGACTGCCAGAACCAATCAAGAGTCTCCATCATCCTGGTACGTATCAACTGCCGGAACCTATTAAGCGTCTCCTCCACACTGGTGCGGATCAACTGCCAGAACCTATTAAGCGTCTCCATCATTCCGGCGCGTACCAACTGGCGAGGCGGGGCCTATTACGATCGATCGATGGCCCGAAGCCATAAAGTGCATGCGGTCAAGATTGATTATCCGAGATTATGGACGTTTGATGAACAGGACGAGCCGGCGGAACTTGGCGTCTGCCATGCCGACAAAAGTTAGGACCGATTTACGAGACCAACGACGCAAATAAACCACACCCTCTGACTGCTCGATAATTCAAAGGCCATATGTGAGCTCCGCCTCGAGTTGTCTTCGCCGATACGGGTGCAGTTCGGGAAAGCGCGGCTACTCTCGACTTCCAGATGCGCTAGATTACATCATTCACCCGCCATCCAGCGAGGGACGTATGCCAGCCCAAGCGGTTTTCTCGCCAATACCGGGAAATGGCGCCCGACAGTGCGCCACAGCCAGGCCTGACTGGTGGCATGCATATCCGCAGAGAAAATCTGGCTTTTGTTTAGTTACGTAACATTTCAGAACTGTTAAGCCACGGCGGATGCTTTTTGTGTGCTGAAACCGTAGGATTCGCATGCGCTCTTTTACTAGTTAATGTTTTCACCTAACTCGTTTTGTAACAGGTTTAGCTCCTTTGTTTGTTAATGTATTCAGGTGATGGTCAGTCCATATTCTTAGACATTCTCCCACCACACCCGCCATTGCGTCGGTGACTTTACCCAGGTCAAACGAAGTACGTGGCCCAGGATGATCCCGTTCGAGAAAACATGCATGACGTGCATGAGTCGGTTGGAAAACGAATTCAGCGACGATTTCGACGATGTCGGTCTCGACAAGTCTTCGCAAGCTATCGACGACATTTGGTGTGAACTGCGACAATTTGACCTGACTGATATGAACCGGGCACGTCAAGAGGTCACATAAGATCCATGTAGATTTGCACGAGCCACGGATACGTACCGATGCATGGATGTGACCCCACCACATATAGATCCGCTACAGGGTCTCGCCGAACCTACTGATACCATACGTTTGTAAAACTTTGGCCTTGAAAACCTGCAGGCCTGCTGGCCCGGTAAGCAGCTTGTGCGAATGCAGACAACAGAAAACATCGAAGTTGATGAACTATTTCCATATATATGTCTGCGAATATGAGGGTTGCTCAAAGACTTATATTCATGGACTGGAGGTGACGGAGGCTGGCTGTGACTGCTTTTATGCATTACTAACGAAAATAGCACTAGTCATGTGCTTCTAAAAGGTACCTTGATCAAATGGGCACTGTATGACCAATGACGTCGCTGCAATATAATGTCCACGTAACTAACAGGTACTTTAATATAATAAATAGCATACTGACGAATTAGATGTATCACAGTGCTTATTAAGAACATGATACCAGGGCCACTTCGGCTAGTAAGTTAAGATTAACCCTCTTAAAAGTGCTCACATTTATAAAGGAACTGCGCATTTGAGAAGATTTTGCCAACACGCCAATTACCTGGCGACATTACCGAAATTTCGCCGTAGGTCCGTCAGTGCGATCAATGCTGGGCAGAGCTCGCCTTTAGACATCACTCTGACAAAGCATCGGATATCCGAAGCGGACGGCATAGCATTAAGCGAGACGTTAAGATGTCGTAGCTCGGGGGGGAGGGGGGAGGGGGCGGCGGGCGGCCCGCCGCTCTGCCGCGTCCTCTGCCGTATCGGATCAATTAAGGTGTCGCCGATGCCAGCCCCTCCCCCTCCCCCGCCGCCCTGCCGGGTCCTCTGCTGCATCAGGTCAATTAAGGTGTCGCCGAGGCCAGCCCTCCCCACTACTGCCGCGTCCTCTGCTGCATCAGGTCAATGAAGGTGTCGCCGAGGCCGCCCCTCCCCCTCCCCGACGTACTGCCGCGTCCTCTGCTGCATCAGGTCAATGAAGGTGTCGCCGAGGCCAGCCCCTCCCCCTCCCCCGCCGCACTGCCGCGTCCTCTGCTGCATCAGGTCAATGAAGGTGTCGCCGAGGCCAGCCCCTCCCCCTCCCCCGCCGCTCTGCCGCGTCCTCTGCTGCATCAGGTCAATGAAGGTGTCGCCGAAGCCAGCCCCTCCCCCTCCCCCGCCGCACTGCCGCGTCCTCTGCTGCATCAGGTCAATTAAGGTGTCGCCGAGGCCAGCCCCTCCTCCTCCCCCGCCGCTCTGCCGCGTCCTCTGCTGCATCAGGTCAATTAAGGTGTCGCCGATGCCAGCCCCTCCCCCTCCCCCGCCGCGCTGCCGCCCCTCCCGCCGTATGGGGTCAATTACGATGTCTCCGAGGAAGGACCTCCCGCGCCACCGTCAGACGAGCCATATCGGATTAGTCGACAGGCTGACCTTCCCGGTCGGTTATCTATTTATTAAAAGTTGGGGACGCTCTCTCGTCCGCGGGCTAATTACAAACTCTTGTATAGCCAAAGGAACGCTGCCTTCACAGGACAGAAAGACCCGGACTGGCTAGCACTGACCTGCATTGAGTTCGCAGAAGGCAGTGGATGATTCTTTCGTCGCGGATGCTAATTTGTGACGACTAATTTACTGAACACACCTGACGGAAAGCCTTCGAATCGGCGGCTCTGGGTAGGAGAACTGGGACTGCACCCTTCTCCCACCTCTACCACACCACAGGATTTTCGAATCTCTTACACCTGAACACACCAGGAGTGGACTGGAAGTGCACCAGGAGTGGACCAGAAATTGACCAGGAGTGGATCAGGAGTGGACCACTAGCGAAATGATTGAGTGAGGGGTTTGAGGAATTCCAGACTCAATGGACAAGCTTCATGTCGGGACAAACCGTTTTTTTCCACTTTCACTAGTTATTTTTAATCTTAAAGACGATGGTGGCATTCATTTTTTTAAATCCCTAAATTACTTAGATATTCCAAAGAAGCACTTCAGAATGCCTCGCTTTGTGATTGGTCAAAATAAATGTGACGTCACATCTGTACAGTTCAGCGATGCTTGACTATCGCCCATTATATCTTCCATTTGGGACGCTCCCAGTTCGTAACAATCGCAACAGTTTTAGCTTGGATCACATCCAATCGTCAGGGGAAAATGTATCGTAGAAAACGGCGCGATTATTCTTATTTGGGCCGAGATATACAAATGCAACTGCAAGTAAGCCAGAAACAATGTTCTTCCGCCTCCCGACGGCCGAGAAGATGAGGACGTTGTCGAGCGATTCTGCACGCCGAGACAGTCCGCTGACAGTCAGTGGCCCCGCTTGCTGTGACGAACATTTATATGCATATGCACCACTGGTAGACATCGGTACGAGTATTTTCATAGACGTGTGCATGCCTAAGGATGAGGGTGAGGCTGGAACTAGAGTACTTTCTTCAGATGTGCCAACATTGAGGTTTTTTCACTTCAAGGTTTAGCTTGAAAACGGAGTTTGTATCTTCCATTTTTGTGAAAACTTCCACAACATAATAGTATGCTTTTTACAAAGATGGGAACTGTGACTTGTTAGTATCTGTCTTGTTGGAAACATGGATGTCTACAGCCTTCCATATTAGCATTAAGCGAAGAGAATTGACAATTTCTAGCTAACTTTCTAGCTATTTAAAGCTAGTTATTTTTGAATCCTTGGAATTTCTTTTTTCAGCACAATGTTCATGACTGTGGTCAACATGATGTGGCCAATCGTTTTCTCTGCAAATACTTTTCAGTTGGCTGGCAAAATAACACCAAAAACGGTCTTGGAGATGGGTAATATAGCAGAAAAATAATGCAAAAATAAAAAGTGTAGCATAGCCTTACCTAACATAAGCTTAACTCCCATGGAAATGAAAATAATAAAAAGGGCACAAAATTACAGCAATTTTTGCTCTAAAATATTTCACTTGAAAAAACGAAACCCAATGGAGAATGGCCTCACATTTCTTTAAGACAAAAATTATTTAAACAAAAATTCAAGATAGAAAACCTAATCAAACCTGACATAGCCAAACCTAACCACTTTGCTTCATTCAGGTAAAATCCATGCACAATTTGTCTCATCAATATCTTAAAGCACAATAATGCCAGAATGATCTCAGAATGTCCCAAATGTCACAAAGATCCCAGAATGATCAATGTAGATCCAACAACCAAGTCACCCAATGTTTCGGGGTATGACATACCCTGAACACGCCTTATCCAGGAATAAGTGCATCAATGCTCCTATGCATGCGCATAGGTACGTATGCATGTATGCATGAGTGGGTGTATGAATGTATGCATGTGTCACCACATGCCAGGACAGATATGTAGTGACATACAATTTGGGCTTGCTTTGTTTTTGTGATCAAAGTAAAATGCACGTTTTCTGAGTTAAGTTACAGGGCATGTGTCGAACAATAATCGGTGGTAACAAAAAAAAACATTTGACCCCATATTGATCCTGAATATCGTGGGAGCGAACAGCTAAGACACACCCTGCGAAGCTGACATTGATTAAAAAAAACTACAAACTAAACGCTTCTTACATTGCACTTATAAGTACGTATAAATAACTGGGGGCAGTCAGCAGGGCGAATACGTGTGAAAGCCAGGGGGGGAGACATCTCCATTCCGATGGTGGATATATGCGATCATTGCAAACCATTCAAAACCACTGAAACCCATTGGAAACCATTTAACACCACTGGAAGCAGTGCCTACAGAATAAAATGCAAACACAAATTGTCTGGAGCAAAGCCGACACATGTTGCAAGCCAATACACTTTGCCGGGACCGTTTTCGGCAACTAGTCAGTAAACAACCACGACGGCTGTCGCGTGGCCGCCTCGCTAGCAGTGAAATGCTCAAATGCTTCCACAGCTGAGCCGAAAACAGCGCCCAGCCACTGCAGGACCTCCGGCGGTGGTATTAAACCGATGCATTAACACGCCTCAGCTGGGTCAGATTTGTTCACGAGTCATTAACACGCCTCAGCTTGGTCAGATTTGTTCACGAGTCATTAACACGCCTCAGCTTGGTCAGATTTGTTCACGAGTCATTAACACGCCTCAGCTTGGTCAGATTTGTATACGAGTCATTAACACGACTTAGCTGGGTGAGATTTTTTACACGATACATTAAGCACATAATCTCCCTATGGAAAGATTATGTGTTAATATAAGAATGTTAACGTTAAGATTGAGAATCATTTCCAGACCATGCCAATCTAGTCGTTTGAAGGTCATGAGAAGGTCATACCGTCATGGGAGACAGAACGTGCCTACAACGCTAACTCAAATATGATGACAGCTGCTTGAAGTGTAAGTCCATGACATGGATCGCCAGCGGTGTGAATGATCACCTGTGTTTAGGGGGGGGTGAGGAAGGGAGGCTGACGACGTGGGGCTGGATATAGGCATTCTCAATACCGGGGCTATCACCATCACGGTTCACCAACCGTGATGGTGATAGGGGGGGGGGGGCGAGGAAGGGTTGGCAGACCTGCATTGCATTGTTCAACATTAAAAATAGCATGCGGAACGTCCGCTTCAGCCACCCGACGACGTTGTCGGTCGTCACACGACTGGCCCGGTTCAAATCTCACCCGTGGCACCTTCACCAGAACGGAGTCAGCATTCAGAGAACACGCTCGGATTAGAGCTGAGTGAGCGGATACGATTTTTGCCCCTTCCAACGCGACTGAACACAACTGTTCACTGGAGGGCATAGCTGCTTCGAATGAAAATGCATGATTGTGGTCTGGTTCTTTGTATTTACCTTCGATTCGGTTTACTGGCTCGATTCGGTTTATTGGCTTCATGGCGTGTCGGCTAGTAAACTCAAACTGGGCCGTCAATCTGTCGCGTCGATTGGTCGGGGCCGAAGAGCAGCGACGGGTAGGATTCGAACCCACAACCCTCAGGTTGGCAGATGAGCACCCCATCAATGGACTACTCGCCCCGTCAAGGCCCCCGCGGGAATAAACATCCATACAAAGTCTGCATTGCTAATATCAGTTCCTGCTACACTCTGCTGCAGACACGGAGTCACGGAACATCTACCGTGAGGTACGGGGTCACGGAGCATGTACCATTAGGCACGGGGTCACGGTGCATGTATCGTGAGACACGTGGTCACGGGACATCTACCGTGAGAAACGGAGTCACGGAACATCTACCGTGAGGAACGGAGCCATTGAGCAGCTGTCCTGAAGGCACCGACTCGCAGAGGAGCCGTTCTGAAGGCAGCGACCCGCTGAGCGGCTGTTCTGAAAACGCTGACTCACGGAGCAGGCGCTCTGAAGACACGGAGCCACTGAGCAGGTGCCCTGAACACGTGATAAGATGAAACTAAGACGCCAACTCGGCCGCATCACTCTGGCTTCAGCTGAGTCGGGGGTAGCCAAGTAGGACTACCGGCAACACTTGGTTGGTGATTGGTTTTACGACACGTCGACCGTTGAATAATATAGCGTCGCCAATCTCTCACGCCGATTGGTCGCGGGCGAAGAGTAGCGACAGGTGAGACTCGAACCCACAATCTTTCGATTGTGAGACGAGCATCTTACCCCTAGACCACTCGTCCCCACCGGCAACACTTGATACTCCCTGCATCGAAGCAGTCCCTTGATACTTCTGCTTGCAGTCCCTTGATACTTCTGCTTGCAGTCCCGTGACCGAACCCTTGATACTCCCTGCACCGAAGCCCTCCGCCCCTCACCACCTTCACCACCCCATGTCCCGTGAAATTAACGACAAGTTCAAAGAGGCTGCACTTGCTGGAACCTCTTCCGACCAACGCATAGTGTGATAACCTAAGGAAAAACTGGCGATAAATGCATTTTCTCGACCATTTTGATGCCATATTCGTGGCGCTATTGCATCAGCAAATGCTTGACACACGCCAGGTCAATTTTATGACAATTTTCACAAAATTTGATATAGTAGCAAGTCCACGAACATGGACAACATTACGTGTGGAAAAACGATGGCACCGTTGCAACGGTGCCGTCATTTGGTTCGGCGTGCCACGCCGGAATAGTGTCGGGAATAGCAGCTTCAATAATACATTATTCATCCGGTATAGCACCTTAATCTGACACGAATTGCTCCGGCAAGAACTAATAGCTGCCGTTTCCTTCTTGAGTGGCCAGATTTAAGGCTAATATTCCACCGCATTCGGTCGGAAATTGTGCTTCATTCGAATTCATAAGCTCGGTTTCCATCTTGAGATTAACCGTGCCGGTCGACCGCCGCGATGTGGTGACGTCACAACTGAACACACCGCGGCGCCCAGACATACAATTGGCGCTACACTCCCGAGCGGACGTGTTTGTTTGTGCCGTTTGTTTGTTTGTTTGTTTGACGTGTTTATTTGTTTGTGCCGTTGCATCAGCATCAATGGGAATTCACCGCTGTCACGAGCGAGGAGACACCCGGGCTTGTGACGTAGTATATAATATATAAGTGCACCTGGACGCCTCGGTCCCAGTCGTCACGCTTTTCAAGTCCGAATGACTTCTTTTGTTCCGGTGTTGCGCTTTCTGTTTTTCCCCGAGACTCAGGTGTGTTCTTTTAAACTTCATTTGTACCAATTTCCATCCCAGTAGTCTGCAAAAAATGTGTTTAGTGCATACTCAAAAAAAAGGTTGGCTGCGGTTTTTCCACAGCCGCCAACTTTGAACAGCGGTCCACGACCCAATGCAGCAGTCGAAGTTATAATTTCCCCACTCAGGCCAGATCTGTTTATTCGTTTTAATGTCAATAAACTATCATCAAAATATGTATCATCAACTACTCTCAATCCCTGTTCAAATAAACCGAGTTGCAGCGACATGCCATTACGTGGACAGTTGATAATGCACATCGAATCTCGGCGGGCACCCTGCGGGCGTCGGAGCAGCCATCAAATTCCACACACCAGGCACCACCGCAACACAGTGCCGAATGGCGCTAAATGACCAATGAAGTCGATGCGCCCTAAAGCGCCCAATAACTAACTAACTAACTAACACAATGCCGCGCCATGCACTTAACATGATCACGGGACAAACACCCAGTCACACCGCAACCATCGCCCTTTGTCCAGCATAAACCGGGCCAGCGCCACCGCCGCCCGGTCGTTCATAAGACTAATGGCACGCGTGGGACGCCTCCTCCCCTTCCTCCGCGCGCAAGGGGCGGAGCGTCCGGTCGCGGTGCGTTGGGTCGGCGAATGGTGCATAGCGAAGCAGGTCATCTATTGGTGCCAGGTCACCAGGGGCGGGGCCGTGTCCGCGCGGCGGCCTGCCGACCGGCTGAGACTGGCTTGGTCCGCTGAGGTAATGAAGGGATTGGGTAATAAAGGGCTGTGGTCCGCTGGGGTAATGCAGGGATGTGGTCCGCTGGGTAATGAAGGGATTGGGTAAAAAGGGCTGTGGTCCGTGGGGTATTGCAGGGATGTGGTCCGCTGGGTAATAAAGAAATGTTCGCTGGGATAATAAAGGACATGTGGTCCCCTGGGGTAATTAATATATGTGGTCCCCTGCGTAATAAAGGGACGTGGTCCGCCGAGATGATGAAGAAATGTGGTCTGCTAGGGTACTACATTCCCGGAACTCAGGTAGGTATTAGAGAGGTGGGGTTGGCTGGGAAAATAAAGGGATATGGTCCGCTGGGGTAATGAAGGGGTGTGGCCCGCTGGGATAAAGAAAGGATGTGGTCCGCTGGGGTAATGAAGGGATGCGGTTCCCCTAGGGTAATGAAGGCATGTGGTCTGCTGGGGTAATGCAGGGATGTGGTCCGCTGGGGTAATGAAGGGATGTGTTCTGCTAGGGTAATGAAGGCATGTGGTCCGCTGGGGTAATGAAGGGATGTGGTCCGCTGGAGCAATGAGGGGATGCGGTTCCACTAGGGTAGTGAAGGCATGTGGTCCACTGGGGTAATGAAGGGATATGGTCCGCTGGGGTAATAGAGGTCAGAAACTCATTGAGGTAATAGAGGTCAGAAACTCACTGAGGTAATAGAGAGCTGGTGTCGCGTGCTAAGTAAAGGGAGGGAGCTGGCTGTGTTAATAGAGAACCGGGACTCGATAAACTCGCTGAGGTCCGCTGTGACAATAGAGGTTTGTCATCTACCCGGAAATATATGGCTGGGATAACGAGGTTGGATCCGCCGTGGCAATAAAGGGAGGTCCACTGGAGTATGGAGAGCTGGCGTATGTATATGGTTTTTGGGTTAGGTGATATCTAGAAGTTGAGAAGAATGAAATGAATCCAGTTTCAAGTACATATTCTGTATTTGACATTGCGAGTGCCTGCAAATATGACTCTTGCAATGTCACGTATTTGATGGAATATAGTCTTCACACATTTTTTTATATACAATTGTGGTTTCATCTGCATCAGCTAACTTGTACCAACAATTCATTATGGAATAACATGTGTTCGGAAAAGAGACAAAAAAAATATCAAGTATGAATTTCGCATTCGTGGAGAACGGTTTAGAATATAAATCGGTATCCAATCGGTATCCGTCTATGTTGTCAAAACTATCCAATCTGCCCCGCTATTCGTACTAAACAAATATCCGCACGGATATTCAATCTATGCTATGCTCTATTACACACATATTTACAACCCTATATCCCAGTATTTGTTGTCATATATACTTCAACATATGAACTTCCAAGCTTCCAGGAAGGTAAGCGCTGCCATACTATGCGTGCTTCATCTTTATAAAGAAAAACTCGGGACACTGTTGGGGCACCGTGTTACAGTAATAGAGCTGTGGTACACATCGATCGCATACCAGTCACCGGCACCATAACCGGCACAGCCGTAAGCCGGGAGCATCAGCGCGAACGCAGCAGACGGCTCGAACGGAGCTCCCAAGCCGTTATTGCCATCACCTTTTATTCTTTATATAAACTTTACGTCGAGTCGGCGGAAGCGCGGAACATCCGGGGCGGCGGCGCTCCGGGAACCCGAGAAGACGGCTGTCTTCTTCGCTGGCCGTCCCGCGAATTGGCGCAACATTGGAGCTGTCTCGCCGCGCTGCGGTCTGTCGCTGCGGCGAGGCTGAGCTGGAGCCACTGCCGTCCCAGACAGGTGTGTAGCGGCCCGGCACCTCCCAGATCAACTGCCTGCACGTGTGACGATGTGGTGAGCGTGTCCGGAGCCGCCGCCTGTCCAGACAGGTGAGGACCGGAAGCCGACCTGATCCCGGCCCCGCACGTCCCAGACCAACTGCCTGCACGTGTGACGATGTGGTGAGCGTGTCCGGAGACGCCGCCTGTCCAGACAGGTGAGGACCGGAGGCCGACCTGATCCCGGCCCCGCACGTCTCGGACCAACTGCCTGCACGTGTGACGATGTGGTGAGCGTGTCCGGAGACGCCGCCTGTCCAGACAGGTGAGGACCGGAAGCCGACCTGATCCCGGCCCCGCGCGTCCCAGACCAACTGCCTGCACGTGTGACGATGTGGTGAGCGTGTCCGGAGCCGCCGCCTGTCCAGACAGGTGAGGACCAGAAGCGGACCTGATCCCGGCCCCGCGCGTCCCAGACCAACTGCCTGCACGTGTGACGATGTGGTGAGCGTGTCCGGGCCGCCGCCTGTCCAGACAGGTGAGGACCAGAAGCGGACCTGATCCCGGCCCCGCGCGTCCCAGACCAACTGCCTGCACGTGTGACGATGTGGTGAGCGTGTCCGGAGCCGCCGCCTGTCCAGACAGGTGAGGACCGGAAGCCGACCTGATCCCGGCCCCGCGCGTCCCAGACCAACTGCCTGCACGTGTGACGATGTGGTGAGCGTGTCCGGAGACGCCGCCTGTCCAGACAGGTGAGGACCGGAGGCCGACCTGATCCCGGCCCCGCGCGTCCCAGACCAACTGCCTGCACGTGTGACGATGTGGTGAGCGTGTCCGGAGACGCCGCCTGTCCAGACAGGTGAGGACCGGAGGCCGACCTGATCCCGGCCCCGCACGTCCCAGACCAACTGCCTGCACGTGTGACGATGTGGTGAGCGTGTCCGGAGACGCCGCCTGTCCAGACAGGTGAGGACCGGAGGCCGACCTGATCCCGGCCCCGCACGTCCCAGACCAACTGCCTGCACGTGTGACGATGTGGTGAGCGTGTCCGGAGACGCCGCCTGTCCAGACAGGTGAGGACCGGAGGCCGACCTGATCCCGGCCCCGCGCGTCCCAGACCAACTGCCTGCACGTGTGACGATGTGGTGAGCGTGTCCGGAGACGCCGCCTGTCCAGACAGGTGAGGACCGGAAGCCGACCTGATCCCGGCCCCGCACGTCTCGGACCAACTGCCTGCACGTGTGACGATGTGGTGAGCGTGTCCGGAGCCGCCGCCTGTCCAGACAGGTGAGGACCGGAAGCCGACCTGATCCCGGCCCCGCGCGTCCCAGACCAACTGCCTGCACGTGTGACGATGTGGTGAGCGTGTCCGGAGCCGCCGCCTGTCCAGACAGGTGAGGACCAGAAGCCGACCTGATCCCGGCCCCGCACGTCCCAGACCAACTGCCTGCACGTGTGACGATGTGGTGAGCGTGTCCGGAGACGCCGCCTGTCCAGACAGGTGAGGACCGGAGGCCGACCTGATCCCGGCCCCGCGCGTCCCAGACCAACTGCCTGCACGTGTGACGATGTGGTGAGCGTGTCCGGAGCCGCCGCCTGTCCAGACAGGTGAGGACCAGAAGCCGACCTGATCCCGGCCCCGCACGTCCCAGACCAACTGCCTGCACGTGTGACGATGTGGTGAGCGTGTCCGGAGACGCCGCCTGTCCAGACAGGTGAGGACCGGAGGCCGACCTGATCCCGGCCCCGCGCGTCCCAGACCAACTGCCTGCACGTGTGACGATGTGGTGAGCGTGTCCGGAGCCGCCGCCTGTCCAGACAGGTGAGGACCAGAAGCCGACCTGATCCCGGCCCCGCACGTCCCAGACCAACTGCCTGCACGTGTGACGATGTGGTGAGCGTGTCCGGAGACGCCGCCTGTCCAGACAGGTGAGGACCGGAGGCCGACCTGATCCCGGCCCCGCGCGTCCCAGACCAACTGCCTGCACGTGTGACGATGTGGTGAGCGTGTCCGGAGCCGCCGCCTGTCCAGACAGGTGAGGACCAGAAGCCGACCTGATCCCGGCCCCGCACGTCCCAGACCAACTGCCTGCACGTGTGACGATGTGGTGAGCGTGTCCGGAGCCGCCGCCTGTCCAGACAGGTGAGGACCGGAAGCCGACCTGATCCCGGCCCCGCACGTCTCGGACCAACTGCCTGCACCAGCCGTGTCAATTTCCGGCAAGGCGTCACAACTATCAGCGACTAGCAGGCGGATGTGCAGCTGAGCTTGTCCGAGAAATTAATCCAGTAGGTTTTCACTGTTGGGTGGTCACGTGATACGCATATGCCGGTCGCAATTCCGTTTGTCGTTTTCTATCGTTGTTTGAACCTGTGCCATGCTCATAAAACTGTCCTCCCTTTCCTCTCTCCTTTCGCGCTCGCTCTCCCTCTCTCGTGTGCGCTCCCCTCTCTCTCGTCTTTATCTCGCTCTCTCACGCTCGCTCACTCCCAATCTCTCTCTTTCTCTCTCTTTGTGCCCGCTCTCTCGTCCTCTCTCTCTCTCGCTCGCTCGCTTACATCTTTCTCTCTCTCCTTGCGCCCCCTCTCTCGTTCTCTCTCGCTCGTTCACTACCATCCCCCTCTCTCTCTCCTCTCTCTCTCTTTCTCTCTCTCTCTCTCTCTCTCTCTCTCTCTCTCTCTCTCTCTCTCTCTCTCTCTCTCTCTCTCTCTCTCTATTTCTCTATTTCCTCCTGTCCTCTGGGGTCACTTCGGCGAACGTCCGAGTCAATATTAGCTCACAAAGCACGCCCACCGTAAGCCGATAGCGGCCGGCCCCGGCACATCGGGCGGACTGTCAGGTCCGCCTCGATTACCACACTACCGCCCGGGGCTGTGCGGGTGGCAATTTGGTGCTCACCACGTTAGCCCCACCCTGCCCGGGGAATCGATCGGCAGGCTGGCCACCGCGGCCGGCCGCCGCGGCTGGGAGCCGGCGGCGCGTCGGCTCCGTGCCGCGTCGAGAGTGGAGCACGCGCGCGGGTTCCGTGCCGCGTCGAGAGTGGAGCACGCGCGCGCTCCGGAGCACAGCCTCCGGAGCGCGGCTACGGCCGCCGCCCCCGAACATGGTCACCGAGTGCGGCCACATTCCCAGCCCGAACACAGTCGCCGAACGCGGCCGCGGCCCCAGCCCCAGCCCGAACACAGTCGCCGAACACGGCCACGACCCCATCCCGAACACAGTCGCCAAGCTCGGCACTAGCCCGAACATAGTCGCCCAGTACGACTTGAGCAGGTACTCCTGCTGCAGTTGTCCCCCCACCCTAGGAACACAGGCACCACACTGCAGCTGGTCGGGCCCATACCAACGATGCGACGCGATGCCATGCGATGCGATGCGACGCGACGCGATGCGACGCGATGCGATGCGACGCGACGCGATGCGATGCGATGCGATGCGATGCGATGCGATGCGATGCGATGCGATGCGATGCGATGCGATGCGATGCGATGCGATGCGATGCGATGCGATGCGATGCGATGCGATGCGATGCGATGCGATGCGATGCGATGCGATGCGATGCGATGCGACGCGACGCGATGCGATGCGACGCGACGCGATGCGACGCGATGCGATGCGACGCGACGCGATGCGATGCGATGCGATGCGATGCGATGCGATGCGATGCGATGCGATGCGATGCGATGCGATGCGATGCGATGCGATGCGATGCGATGCGATGCCATGCGATGCGATGCGATGCGATGCGATGCGATGCGATGCCATGCGATGCCATGCGATGCGATGCGACGCGATGCGATGCGACGCGACGCGACGCGACGCGACGCGATGCGATGCGACGCGATGCGACGCGATGCGACGCGATGCGATGCGACGCGACGCGACGCGATGCGATGCGACGCGATGCGACGCGATGCGACGCGATGCGATGCGACGCGACGCGATGCGATGCGATGCGATGCGATGCGATGCGATGCGATGCGATGCGATGCGATGCGATGCGATGCGATGCGATGCGATGCGATGCGATGCGATGCGATGCGATGCGATGCGATGCGATGCGATGCGATGCGATGCCATGCGATGTGATGCGATGCGATGCCATGCGATGCCATGCGATGCGATGCGACGCGATGCGATGCGACGCGACGCGACGCGACGCGACGCGATGCGATGCGACGCGATGCGACGCGATGCGACGCGATGCGACGCGATGCGACGCGATGCGATGCGACGCGATGCGATGCGATGCGATGCGATGCGATGCGACGCGATGCGACGCGATGCGACGCGATGCGATGCGACGCGACGCGATGCCATGCGATGTGATGCGATGCGATGCCATGCGATGCCATGCGATGCGATGCGACGCGATGCGATGCGACGCGACGCGACGCGACGCGACGCGATGCGATGCGACGCGATGCGACGCGATGCGACGCGATGCGATGCGACGCGACGCGATGCCATGCGATGCGATGCGACGCGATGCGATGCGACGCGACGCGACGCGACGCGATGCGATGCGACGCGATGCGATGCGACGCGATGCGATGCGATGCGATGCGATGCGATGCGATGCGATGCGATGCGATGCGATGCGATGTGATGCGACGCGACCATACCAGCTGCCATCTGTCCGCTCACGTGAACAAATCACATAGCAGACCTCCAGCCAGGAGATACAGCTGTAGCATGCACATCCACCGGAAAGGAGATACAGCAGCATTGCACACAGTCTAGTCGTCAAACGCCTGATGTGGCAACAACCGTAGGTCATTTATGTATCTACCTGTGCTTCTGTCCGTGCCTTTATACCTGTGCGGGCTGAGTAACCTCCGCATAATTTCGGGAATAGTAGGCTATAAACTGACTAAACTATTGTCCATTTTTGTTCTGCCTTGCCCAAAGCATAGGTCCATTTGCCAATCTTCATCAGCGCTGTGTATTCAATACACATGATAAATTAAGTAACGTAAAATATCACCATGATACCCGATTGCATACAATATCACCATCGTTTTGCCTGGCAAGTGCTTTTCCTAGAACGACATATTTCAAACAATGTTTTGAACCTGCTACAAGGATAAGGACGGAGGAGTCTTAAGGAGCTGGTGTCTTTTCTTGGTATGTTTTTTTAGTTCATCCATGAATTTTATTAACACATAAATTGACCAAAAACCTCGACCCGTTGAGATCAGGTCATGACCCACCACGGAGCCCATGTGCAGTGACTCTCTAACCCCCAACTACCTGCAAGAACTCGCTAACCCCTAACAAATATGCAACCGATTCGGCTGACGCCATGAAACATTCAGGGCAGATAGGGAGTCAAACGTTAGCGGGGAAAAACTGAATGCAACCTGGACAAGTGGAAGTGAACGTGGAAAATTGAGATTATGGGGAATTTTTAACTGGCGTGATCTGGTGTGACCGGGTTAACTCCAGTTACGCCATGCTATTTCTCAAGTGACGTAGATGCTGCACTCTCTGGGATGATGATCGCTCTGACGCAGAACGCATGCACGATGCATGCGATGCATCAGGCGTTACGACAGATGCAGAATGAACACGATGCAATAGCGGTAAGTTGAACTTTTATGTTTGGCCTTGCATTTTGTGACCGAATCCTCAAGCAGCCGTCCGTCCATCTTGACTTTTTCCGCATGAGCAATTCAATTTTATATCACGAGCCGGAAAAACGGAAAAGAGCCAGCGGTTTACGAGGATGCGTTCAGTGTGTTCATCCAAAAGGTGTGGAACACACTCTTCCTGTACACTGTGGGTCGCTTGCAGTGTTATATAATCGTAACAGTCTATAAGCTCTATAACCAGACAAACGAACCAATAAAGCATACTTTCACCCACTCCACGTTCAAATCCCAGGCGCGAACAAATCACCAATGTAGCCGCACTCCACATATAATTATCATGCTTGGTCACTCCGTCACCAAGATGGGTGCAGTGGGGGAGGGTGCAGCGAAGCCAGGAGTTGCTGATAAGCCCAGGACTGCTTGAGGCTCAGCCAGATGAGTTGGGCCTCGTCCGGTCCGCGATAGCATGATTTAAATGTGATCGCTGCGACTGTTCTACGCGATTTGGACTTCAGCAACGGGGAACGGGCCACAGCCAGACACACGGTCTGCCCGTCCGGCTGCCCGACAGTACACTCAACGGGCAACGGGCCACAGCCAGGCACATGGTCTGCCCGTCCGGCTGCCCGACAGAACACTCAACGGGCAACGGGCCACAGCCAGGCACACGGTCTGCCCGTCCGGCTGCCCGACAGTACACTCAACGGGCAACGGGCCACAGCCAGGCACACGGTCTGCCCGTCCGGCTGCCCGACAGTACACTCAACGGGCAACGGGCCACAGCCAGGCACACGGTCTGTCCGTCCGGCTGCCCGACAGTACACTCAACGGGCAACGGGCCACAGCCAGACACACGGTCTGTCCGTCCGGCTGCCCCACAGAACGCGCAACGGGCAACGGGCCACAGCCAGACACACGACCCGCGTGACCGGCTTCATTACAGAAGACTCAAAGAGAACTCTCTATTCAGACCAGCTCAGACACTCCACTACTCCCCACATATACCCTACTCCCCACATATACCCTACTCCCTGCAGATACCCTACTCCCCACATATACCCTACTCCCCACATATACCCTACTCCCTACAGATACCCTACTCCCTACATATACCCTACTCCCTACTCAGACAGTCCGGAGTCGTCGACAGTTCGCCCGCGACTCCTGGCGCGTGACCTGGCCGGCTGGCAACCCCGCGCAGAGAGGACACCGCCCCTCGGTGCGGTCAGTGAGCACACGATAGCCGGCGAGACGTCACCATCGCCGGGCAGATGATGACTCAGCCTGCGCCACACTGCAGGGGAGGCGGCCGCGACCGACGGCATCCGGCCAGACACTCGGCACTCGGTCAGACACTCGGCACTCGGTCAGACACTCGGCACTTCCTGATGTCTGGCCAGTCTGATGCGTTACTCGATCAGACACCCGGCACTCGGTCATACACTCGGCACTCGGCCAGACACTCAACACTCGGCCAGACACTCGGCACTAAGCACTCATCCAGACACTCGGCCAGACACACGGTACTCGGCACTCGGCCAGACACTCGGCACTCGGCCAGACACTCCGCACTCGGCCAGACACTTGGCACTCGGCCTCACCAGACACTCGGCCACACGCACTCGGCCAGACACTCGGCACTCGGCCAGACACTCCGCACTCGACCAGACACTTGACACTCGGCCAGACACTTGACACTCAGCCAGACACTCGGCCCCCACGTCGACACCGGCCACACGATCACATGAGGCACACGGGCGGAGGTGTCTGTGGCGGGCGTGGGCCTGACGCCGGCACCTGCCGACGCCAGCAGTACAGCGCGAGCGACGCGGCCCGCGCCTCTTCCTGCCGGCGGGGCGGCACCGGGGCGGACGTGGCGCGACAGCTCGGAAACACACACGTATGTAGCTGCAGCAAACTCCACTGCGTTGTTGCTGCGTTACAGGAGTACGACCAGGATGGCTGGGATGGGAAAAACATCAGCTGACCTGACGCGGGCGGCTGATATTCTTCTCCCACGCACAAGAGAAATGTGGAGAAGATCAAGCTTCAATGTAGTTTGAAACTGCTTGGCCCTCTCTCCCAGTCAACTTTGAACAGTGTCATCCCTGGTTGAGACCCGTACCGATTAAATGCGTGTGAGGCGGAGGGAGGGGGAGATGAGTGACGTCACACATTGTTACGTCACACGCCAGGCGGCAACAACCACAGGTCTGTCTGTCCGTCTGTCCACCTCGCACGAGGTGGAGAAATGTCAGTTTCTCCGCGACGCCTCCACACACCTACTGTTCCCGACGCGAAACACCAGCCGCGCTCGTTCGCTGGCTATCGCTGATTCACTGCGGCGGAGGGCGAACAAAACGAGCCGACGCAGTGCGCGCGTTTTTTGCTGGAGACGGCGACGCTCTTGCTAAGATGTCCATTCGTCATCGGACATGTTGGTGTTTCCTCCCGGAGCGGCGTGCCGGCCAGTGGCGTGAGCGGCGTGCCGGCCAGTGGCGTGAGCGGCGTGCCGGCCAGTGGCGTGAGCGGCGTGTCGGGCGTGGCGTGAGCGGCGTGTCGGGCGTGGCGTGAGCGGCGTGTCGGCCAGTGGCGTGAGCGGCGTGTCGGGCGTGGCGTGAGCGGCGTGTCGGCCAGTGGCGTGAGCGGCGTGCCGGCCAGTGGCGTGAGCGGCGTGTCGGGCGTGGCGTGAGCGGCGTGTCGGGCGTGGCGTGAGCGGCGTGCCGGCCAGTGGCGTGAGCGGCGTGTCGGGCGTGGCGTGAGCGGCGTGTCGGGCGTGGCGTGAGCGGCGTGCCGGCCAGTGGCGTGAGCGGCGTGCCGGCCAGTGGCGTGAGCGGCGTGCCGGCCAGTGGCGTGAGCGGCGTGTCGGGCGTGGCGTGAGCGGCGTGCCGGCCAGTGGCGTGAGCGGCGTGCCGGCCAGTGGCGTGAGCGGCGTGCCGGCCAGTGGCGTGAGCGGCGTGTCGGCCAGTGGCGTGAGCGGTCGCCGTTAATAATCAGCGCATATGACGCACGCGCGCAGCGCGACTGTGTTTGCCCGCAAACGGTGGATATTGGAGTGACTCGGAGCAGGCTGTTCTGTTGAATGGGAACGTGACGCAGAAGTACACAGATCACTCAGATGAGAACTGCAATGGGATATCCAGCTTCAAATAATGGGATGAGGTCTTTGGTGCCGAGCTGATACGAAACCGATGACTCGCTGCTGGTCTGTTTGCCCAGAAGCTTGTCTCGTACAGCTGCACACTCAACTAATCATTGGCATTGAGTAAGCGGGGCTGCATCGGTGGAGACTCCACGGTGAGGATTCTGGACGAATTGTTCCAAGTTGGCTGAACGCTTGAAAAGTAAATGGTGGGCCTCTGCAGTCTATGCATGTGCAGATGTGACGATGGCTCTATTCCATCTAAGTACGTGCGAAGCGGGAGATCTAGTGGGGTTCAGTGACCAGTTGGATTCATTACTTGAGCTGAAGGGCGCGCCGACTACACGGTCATTTGTCGCCCATCGGTAACCAGTTCGAAGAGCTATCAGTGTTGCAGATGCAATAAAGAACAAATGGTGTATGTTTTCAATCTCATAGCCGTAATAACCCTCAGGAGTGGCCACCTTTTGCATTAGAAACTGACACGCGCGATATCGTGCGAATATCGGAGCACTCCTTCATATATCCCTGCCTGGAGTTCATTTCGAAACATAAAAAAACTTGGACTTGTTACTTTCGACAGAAGGTATAGACCAATCTTTAGGACAAGTCACTGATTTTCAGTGCTCTGTTAAAATCGCTATGGCCATGGCGCTGGCAAAAACAAAACACTTCAAAGGAATATCCACTGCACACGAATGGGATTAAGGCGGTTTTAGCCATCTGCAACAACTTCATGGCCAATGGTTTCACCAGTGTGTGGTCGAAATACAGCCAATAATATGTGCGACAAGGGTAGATAATCAACTAACTATCAATATAAGAACTGCCACCGAGGAAAAAGTGACATAATGTGGTTCGGAGACCGAGTAAGCAAGTTAGTTATTGCAGATTCGGGGCGCTCAACCACACAGGCAATACAGCGCCCAACAGAGACCAGGGCTCACTGAACTCACCGCTCAGTTGAGGCTCACCAAGCCAAACCAAATCACAGTTTACAGAGGGTGGCACCGGAATTGCGTGTGGCTGCCCGTCGGAGACCGACGTCAGCTGCTCTCCGCCCCTGACTGAGACCATGGCCTCACGACACCGGCGGCGCTATGTCGGCGCAGAGCGCTCGCCTGTGGCAGCCAGCCGACCCCGCTCCAGCGCCGATCCCCGGCCAGATTCCCGCCACCGCCGCGGCGGTGGCGGGAATGTGTCCGATTTGCCGGACGCCACCGCCGTGGCGGTGGACGTATGGAGGGGTGGGCGATTGACGTGCGGAGGGGTGGGCGAGGGACGTGTGGAGGGGTGGGCGATTGACGTGCGGAGGGGTGGGCGAGGGACGTGTGGAGGGGTGGGCGAGGGACGTGTGGAGGGATGGGCGGGGCGTGTGGGGGCGGATGGGGACGCGTGCCCAGCCCGGGAGAATGGCTCCTTGCCACCGCCGACGGTACGCCACCATTGGCGTCAGTCAGCCAGTGGTGTCCAAGACGCAGGCATTTCCGGTCCTGGCCAATGGGGCTGAGTTGCCCGACCGGCCATGGCGGGGCCGCTCTCATGGAAGTCACTCATGGCTGGTGCTGAGATTTGGTCGTGAGCCGAGCGATAACGATGCAAAATGGTCTCCAACGGTGTTAACATGAGATAGCCGACCGCGTCTTCTTTCCTTCAGCTTAAGACATCTGGGGTGAGAAACAGCAGAGCTACATATGTACGGAATGTACCGTGTGGAAGCATGTGTACAATGGTAAGTCTTAAGCGGAGATATTGTGGAAAACTGCCGCCACAGGTAGTTTTCTGCCAGATTGTTAGCTTAACAGTTTTCGTGCGGAACGAAAGAGACGAACCACCTTTTCCATCTGGGCTTTTCTTGCAAACATTTCCTTGCCAGGAGTTCCTGCCTCTGTCCCTCCACTCTAGTCTCACTCTCCTCCTCCTCTCTATCTCTTTTTATATATAAATATATATATATATATATATATATATATATATATATATATATATATATATATATATCTCTCTCTCTCTATGTATATATATAAATATAAAAATATATAAATATGTAAATAAATAAATAAATAAATAAATAAATAAATAAATAAATAAATAAATAAATAAATAAATAAATAACTAAATAAATATATATATGTGTTTGTATGTGTGTGTGTGCATGTATGCATGTATGTATATATACATGTATGCATACGTACATATAGACACATATACATGTAAATGCACTTTGCTTCTATGCCTACCATGTTCACTGCGTGATACCGAATTGGTGGGATCTACTGTGTCGAACCGGTCAACCATTCGAAACTATCCACCATCAAACAACATTATTCAGGACATGTAGACAGGCAGAGTTCGGTTTACGTTCCGGTTCTGTATGAGCAGGTGCAATGCTGCGCGGTTTTCGGAGCAGTGCGACGAGGAAAGAACTGCAAATACCAGTATTGTGTTATAAATGTCAGCATGCGAACAGTGGAGTGACACTCTCAAGCGAACGCAGACGTGAAGTTCATTCAGAATCTCTGCAACATGCCACCTCGCCTTTTCATTGCGGTCGGAATTGGCTTCTGCTGCTGATTCGAAAGGAAATAGCGCTGATGAAAACCTTCGATTTCGCAGCACGTAAAGAAACGGCAATCCCACCCGACAATGTTGGTTTATCGCCGTGTTCAGGAAACGGCGACTCCGATTGGCCGGACGTGGCGTCCGTGAGCAGGATGAGCCGCGGCCGATCAGGCGAACCGCGCGACGGCCGCCACCGCGCGGGAACAGAGGGCCGTCCAGAGCCGATTTTTCTAACGGCTCGGGGCCGGGCGCCACATTACGATGAGTGGGCCGGACGGCACATTACAATGAGTGGGCCGGGCGGCACATTACGATGAGTGGGCCGGGCGCCACGTTACGATGAGTGGGCCGGGCGCCACACTACGATGAGTGGGCCGGGCGGCACATTACAATGAGTGGGCCGGGCGCCACACTACGATGAGTGGGCCGGGCGCCACATTACGATGAGTGGGCCGGACGCCACATTACGATGAGTGGGCCGGGCGCCACATTACGATGAGTGGGCCGGGCGCCACATTACGATGAGTGGGCCGGGCGGCACATTACGATGAGTGGGCCGGGCGCCACATTACAATGAGTGGGCCGGACGCCACATTACGATGAGTGGGCCTGGCGCCACATTACGATGAGCTTGCCAGGCGCCACATTACGATGGGCGGGCCGGGCGCCACATTACGATGAGCTTGCCAGGCGCCACACTACGATGGACGGGCCGGGCGCCAAATTACGATGAGTGAGCCGCCCAGTGTACAGTCGGTAATGGTGAATAATGATCGCACACCCCGCCACGGTAAACGTCACTGCTTTCATGCCGCATGGCGAGCAATAGCGCTGGACTGAATGCGAGTCTGCGTGTCAATGGTATTGGACTGAGTGTTAGTTAGTTGGATATTTGGGCTTCAGGGCGCTTCGACCAGGATTGATCGCGCCCAGATTGGACTGCGTGTGAGTTTGCGCGCCAATGGCTGGAGCGGGTCGGAGGGGATGCGTGGCCAATGGGAGACGGCTGCTGTCGACGGCTGCTGAAGGCGCACTCAAGCTCGGGGTGAAGCTCGGGGTGAAGCTCGGGGTGAAGCTCGGGGTGAAGCTGAGGAGGGTGTATGTCCGTCAAACGGCAAAGGTTCCCAGCCAAATAGCAATACAAGCGATACCAATGGAGCTTGCCTTGAGTCGTGAGGGTGGTGCAGTAGCTAACGAAAGTACTAAACTCGCAACAAAATAGCTCGCCATAATTTTTTTTAACCCCCTCGTTACTCCAAGCCAATGGACGGGTCGAACTCAACCCAGGTGCAACAGGCAACCTAGCTGCATTCACCGGTCACAATATGCTTCGTTTTTAATCTTGAGGTCCTCGATGAAGTCACCAGTCAGGTGAAAGCAAAAATATGTGGAACATCTTGGGGTCATTGTATTGATATTAATGCTTATCTCAACTGTTCATCTTAGTGAATAATCATATACACGCGGCATTTTTCACGGCACACCTTTCATAAGCAGTCCGAGTCGTCTCCAAGAAGACTGAGGAACGTCCTGTTTGCTTCCAATGCATTAGACTCTCTCCTGTGTATCGAGCTGGCATACGAGGATCTGACGGACCATTGGCAGATAATTGCATCGCGGGCACTCTGGATTGTATTCATTCCTCAGCTGGCATACGAGGATCTGACGAACCATTGGCAGATAATTGCATCGCGGGCACTCTGGATTATCTTCGTTCCTCAGGAGGTGGCCGTATGTGTGTCCTATTCGTAGCCGTGCCGACGCCACCTCCTCCGCTCGTACTTTCCTGGAGGACAAGGACCAGTGCACTATTCGTCGTTTCATTGGCTGGAGTTTGTTAGTACCCAGTGTCCCAGCTGCGCTGCGCTGCCATTTCTCATGCATGATCTCGGGAGATCATTGAGTAAACATCCCGTGGGGCAGAGGAAAGGCACGAGTTCACTCCCCCTAACGCCAACGTCGCCGGGAATCCAACAGAAGGATGCAAGTATTCTGCTCGTTTCGGTAAGGTAAGTGGGCATAAGGTGTGCTACAGAAGAGGTTCCTGGGGGCTAAAGCTTTCCAATGCCGAAAGGCTGCTCAAAAAGTCAGACAGAACGGCGCAGTAGTATTCACTGACTTCAATGACGCATAGCCCCTTGAGGACCGCAACCACTATATATATATATATATATATATATATATATATATATATATAGGTAAACATTGCCCCCAACATCATATTCCCCATTCATTAAATTTGGGTAACCCTGAAAAACGCCCCGGCATGCGTCGCATGCATGTGATCAAATAAAGTTCAGGTCAGGTGAGGTTATGCGAGGTCACTGCACGTTTACAACGATCTGCTGCACCAGATGCATGCGTGTTAGTAAATTACGCGTTGCACAAGAACATCGATGTCATGTAGTTGTGTGCATAACCGGAAAGAGCGCAAGCCCTCACCCAAGCTCTGCCGAGTTGTGCCACTACTTGCACATATATCACGCGATATGTGCAAAGCTATATAGTTATTTCTTTAATTGGCCTCTTATCCTGGGCGAATTATCGAGGATCACTTCGAGCAATTGTTAGTGCTGAATTCCAATTCGGCGTCCACTTGAACCCTAGAAAGGCGAGAAAAAGAAATATTCAGCAACGTTAAAACATGGGAACAGCATAAGCCACCCAAGGACCTCAGGAATGACGCGTCCTCATTCGTCATGGGTAGGAATGACAGCAGCCTTGGTGGGTAACGCTGCTGAGATGTCGGCAACTCCCAGAAGGGATCCTTCTCCGGCTTCCAGTGCGGGTATGATGGATACCTGGGTACCTGCCAAAGTGGATTATGTCGTGAGGCTGGTTGGCTATTTGGGTTTAGGGGCGCATCGACTGCGTTGGTCATACAGCGCCCATAACAATGATAGATGGACAGCTTAGAAGGATTGGTGCCAACAGTAATACACGAACCTTCAGAATAAAGGGGAATCATTCCTAGCTTATAGTGTTGCATGCCAGTGAGGTGTGTAAATCGCTCTGAAGTCAACGTCCCAGAGAAAGCGAAAAAGTTGCTCCGAAGGCACCACGAGCGAGTGGTTACCCAGGAGATCGCGAGGTAACAGCGACTGCACGATTTGAAGGCGTCTTCAAGCATTGGCGAGCAGGGGACAGGACATCAGAACGTTAGTACTGATCGCGGTGCGTGACATAGAGGGCAGTTTGGCCTGCCCTCCCCACAGAGCAGATGGTGGTGTGTTGGGTGAGTGTGCCCCAGCCGAAGGCGGCAGACCACGACCTCGTCCCGCCTCGTCCCACGGTAGGACGAGGACCACTCTCCAAGACATGGTTTGACCACTAGTACTATATGGCGGTTGTGAGCGCCACTGGCTCGGAGCTTCCGAAGCCCTCGAGTGGCTTCGGAGAAAGTGTGACGTCACGTGACGTCACGGGACAAAAGTCGCGCCATGCCTTTTGCGGAGGATGTGGCGCGAACACCGGCAGCTCACATTCTGACGTATGCAGCTGCTCAGTATGCATCCATAATCTGGTCGGAGTAATGACGTCCCCCAGTCCACCCAGCACGGACACGTACTGCCGACGGTGGCACTCAATGCGGGGCGCGATGGTTACACTCCAGGGGAGAGGCTCAACTGCTATCCGCGACTGCCGCTCAAGAATCTCCAGCGACAGTCCAAGCGGCAGCCGGAAGCGAGCACGTCCGGCTCTCGGCGTGGTAGCGCATTCCACTGGGTCGGCGGGGCGTGACAGGCGCGATGCTGGCCGTCTCACTCTCTGGTCGGCCGCGCGGAGAGCTAATCTGCTGACGTGACTGATGTCGGACGGATGTTCGACTGATGTCGGACGGAGCCGATCTGCTGACGTGTCCGCTCCGACATGGCCACGCCATGCCACGTCTGCTTCGACATGGCCAGATCCTGTCATGACTACTCCGACATGGCCAGGTCCTGCCACGTCTGCTCCGACATGGCCAGGCCCTGCCACGTCTGCTCCAACATGGCCAGGTCCTGCCACGTCTGCTCCAACATGGCCAGGTCCTGCCACGTCTGCTCCAACATGACCAGGTCCTGCCACGTCTGCTTCAACATGGCCAGCTCCTACCATGTCTGCTTCAACATGGCCAGCTCCTGCCACGTCTGCTTCAACATGACCAGGTCCTGTCATGACTGCTCCGACATGGCCAGATCCTGCCACGTCTGCTCCAACATGGCCAGGTCCTGCCACGTCTGCTGACCTTGTTGGACCAGTCGACAGCTGGACCTCCAGTCGGCAGGTGGGGGCACGACACGAACCCAATCTTACCCTGAACAAGCGAGAACAGAGGTCAGCTCTCTTCTCACTGATCAGACGTTGCCATCGTGCAATGCTCGCAACATCATTCGCGCACACGTTCACCGGGCTGAAAAGAAACATTTGTAGTGCTGGACTGCCGATATCAGAAGCGGATTACGCGGTTGGAATACATTAGTAGATCCAATGTCCACATGCTCGAGGGCAGGCGCTAAGATGACGTGGTTCCGGCACGGTGCTTATGCCCCCCACTCCCCCCCCGAACCTTCGACCCGAGGGAGCACTGTATAACTACTTATCGGAGAACGTCGCGCACGTCTTGGACGATATCCGTCGGGAGAGTGATGTGCTTTTTCCTCTCCGCCGGGCTCCCAAAGCACGGCTGCCTTGGCATTTCGGCTTGGTTTGCCAGCCTAGTGGTTTCCGACTAGCTTCGGAGTATTTGACTAGGGCCGGAGATGAAAGTGCGCCAGAGCTTCGGATAATTTCGCTGAAACCAAATACCAGGCTTTAAGATCGTCTCATCCGCTCTCTTCAAAAAGCCGATTGGGTCGCAATGATCGAATTGGACAGACCTTGCGACTTCAAGGCGACTACTGACGCTGGGGCTGCAACGCCTGATTGGATGGACAGCTGAAACTGTCGAGAAAAAAAGGTAGTTTATCATTATTTGGACGTTGGTTAGCGATCTGTGTCCGTGTCCGTGTCCGTGTCCGTGTCCGTGTCCGTGTCCGTGTCCGTGTCCGTGTCCGTGTCCGTGTCCGTGTCCGTGTCTGTGTCCGTGTCCGTGTCCGTGTCCGTGTCCGTGTCCGTGTCGGTGTCGGTGTCAATGCGCCCTAGTCAGGTGCTGGCGGCGGACAGAGCGCTTGGCTAACAGCCCCAATCCGGCTTCCTCCTTTCCCCCTGCTGGGACGTGGTCCCAATAGCCTATGACTACGTGAATCTCTATGCTGGTGATGCAGGTGTGGACTGTGCGGCTTCTTTCTTAGTCGGATTTATGCATAGCTGTGATGTGAGAGAGCCACTGTTCGGCTTATTGCAGCTGGCACTCTGCTTGTCCGCATTTTCCTTCCTTGCTTTTCTGTGTGACTTGTGTCGAGCGAATAGAAGTGTTTGCTTTCGTGGCTTTGTTGTTCGGATCGAATTTCAATCGTTCTTTTGCAGATTCTTGTCATCTGCATAAAAAGTCACAAAGCTTGTATTCACCATGGCAGATGGGGCAAGGCCAAGCAATCGAGCTTTAGGTAGGGATGCGTTGACTGAGGGTGGATTCCCTCTCAGACTGGATGCCTGGACGTTGGCGCCTTTGTGGTGGCCCGCCTGGCTTTTGGGAAAACCCTTTCGGGCTTTTGGGATCGTGTTTGCTCCTTTGCCCAGGCATGCCTGCTGCTGAATAGTTTGATCCAAGAGAACACTGAGCAGACTAATTTGCTCTCGAATGGCTGCCTTTTCGTGTGGATGCAAAACATGAAACAAGCTGAAAAGAACTCAGCTGCAACCCATTGTCAGGGCGACGTGATGAATTCCAGTACCCGATGCGACTCTTTTAGATGAACAAATCAGATGGTAAAGTTTATGCTGACAAATCCAGTTTAGGATATATAAATATGTTTTTCGTCAAAATGTCCCCCAGTTCAGGAGACACCCAAAGTATGATTTTCCTTCGTGTACAAGTAAATGTCAGCAGGTTGTAGCTGGACCTAGAAGATCTTAGTCAGTTAGTTATTTGGGTTTTAGGGCGCCTCGACTACTATGATCATTTTGCGCCCATTACTCAAGGGGTTATCAAAGTGCGATTGAGTCAAATTTTACATCGTGGGTTTCGTGGTATGGTCTATCGGGTCATATTGTGCTACATAATTTGCGTGCGGTGTATATCAGCGAGGGGTATATACTGCTGAGAACGGCACTTCAGATAAGAAATATATCAGTCCTCCCGATTGGACAGTGTAAGAGTTGTCAGACAGAATATCACTAAGGGAAACCACCTAGGAATGACGTCTGCGTTCGTCGGAATAAATAAGGGCACGAGAGCAAAGCATGACCAACTGTCAGTTGTGCACGACATCTGGAGCACTGCGGCTTGTCGTCGCCGTATGGCAGATACCGGGGAGTGGCATAAGTGTGCCGTATGAGGCGGCACAGCGTCACCTCTTTCTGTCTAAACTTGCGGTAGGACGACCTCCATGGACCCAGACGCCGCTTGACGGATCCCAGCTTGTTCGTAGGCGTCGCCTTCCATACTGTCTGCCACTTATCTCGGACGAAAATAGACACTTCTCGGTAATGGACCGTGGCATGGAGTGGGAATGACCGAGTAGACGATGCCTGCGCTGCTCGCTTCGCTGCAGCATCCGCCAGGTCGTTCCAAGAAATTCCCCCATGGCTAGGGAGCCAACACAGCCAACCCGTTGTCCTTGGCGTTGCTATCGGCAAGACGGCTCAGAATATCCCGCAAAAGGCGGCGTGATGGATAAAATGTCATCAGCGCCAAGTGACTGCCTGAGGAATCAGTGAACAGAACGCGGAGCCTGTGACCATGTTCGCCGTGCCCGATCTTGTGTGTCGCGGCTGGATTGCGGACGGGAAGGGGCTGCTGCTAACCGCACAGTCCGGCAGGCGGAGAAGGCGAGCGGCCGAACTCTGCTCTCCTCACCGAACGTCAAAACTCGCTTGACCAGAATGTGATGTTTGTCACGCTGCTTTCCTGGTGAAGGGCACCGATCCGGTCTGGCGGACAACGGCTCTCCCGGAAAATCATATTCCGGAGCCAGTTCTCTCGAACAACCGTCTGCAATATAACGACGTTGCCTCGTTTCTTTCAGACATAGGTTCCTCTGAGCACTGTGATGCTACTTCTGGGACGGTACACTGATGATGTTGCTCGTCGCATGACTCCTCTACTTTCTGAACATGTTGAATTATATAATTCTATCTTCTCTTTAGATGGGCTGCGGAATGCGACCTCCGCGCTCTGGTTAGTCCTCGGGCGGTTCAGATGGTATGCATCATGAGTTCTTGGGACATCTGAACACTTAGAATACGCTCCATCTGCTCCAATTTTACAGTCGATTTTTGGAACGTTATTACTACTCGTCGCAGCGAAAACAATCACATCTCGTTTCACTTTCAAAGTCCGGGAAGGCTTCCCATTCGCTTGGTTCTTGTCATCCAATCCAGTCGTTCCAGTGTCTTAACGGAGTGTATGAGCAAATGTTGACTGAGCCAATGGTATAGCATGCCGAAGCTCATCTCTCAGCTCTCCGCTATGCAGTGAGCACTCGGGGGAAGAAACGGAGCACTTCAATTCGATAGGATTGGAAGCTTTGTTTTGGATGATGCTTAAATACGTAACGTACGGAGTCGGTCTTTTCGGACATTGTGTCTATAATACGCAAGGCCTATCGAGTCAGGTTGGACAATAACGCCAGCTGCCAGTGTTTCGCTTAGCTACATGTATGACGCGTGTGACGATTGTGATCGATACCAGTTTTTTTATGTGTGCGCACCAATCTAGCCAATTGCAGAGCGGTATTTTTGTGAGAATGGCTTTCGGCAAAGCGGCTTCGAAGTGCGTCGATCAATCGCCGAGTGTGATTGTGCGAAATAAAATAACTGGTTTAAAATGATATAGGCGCACGTGCTGCCACGCCAGACTAGCTCCCGTCATAGGAATTTGATGTTAATATAAATGCAGCTGTGCTATACGGAGTTGCGTTCCACGAAATCTATTCTTTCTAGTGGCATAACAATTCTGAACTGTAACTGATTAACTTGGCGCGCGCACAGATAACACTGATATCCATCATAATCGCCACATGTGTCATATGTGTAGCTGCCAGTGCATAAAACATGCGTAATACTGCAGGAGCACCAGGCTGACGAAAGGTGTGGTTCTCAAAGCTGCCAATTCTAAAGTAAGAGCAGGAAGAAAAACAATCGCTGCATGACCATTGCAGTCAATGCAGTGGTCATGCGTTCCCGTTGGACCACGGACTACCGGCTTCATAAGCCCGTATCATATGGTCCGTGGCATATCCCCCCCCCCCCCAAGAAAAACAATTGGTTCTCAGATATCATTATATCCCAGGAAATAACATCTATGACTGTGATTCATGCTGGAGTGCACGTATTTCGCCGATGATGAGCGGCATGTACCAAGAAACATACAAGATGCTGCGGGCAGAGGCGGAGCCAGGTTACACAAATAAGGTGGATACCTAAGTTTTGTTTACCTGGTGTCACCTGTGACCTGAATGTGTTATTTGTAGAGGTACATTCGGCACAGTGTTACGAAAAAATACTCCTTGTTTATGTAGAACAATTCAGTTGATTACCAAACGAAATTTTTCGAGCCAGAAATGTTCCCAAAATTTAAGTTGGGGAAACGCGGATGCGCCTCACCCTGGATACGCCTACGATGTTTTGAGCTGGCCTAAATTAGCTCACAATTGAAAGCACGATAAATTTGGAGTCGATTGTCAGTAGATGTACTCGAATGTGAGACATACTCCAAGAACCATAGTAAAGTAAAAAAAAACGGCATGATTTCCCTCTTTTTCCTTCTGGCAGCTACCATTAAAAAAGTGTCCGAGTGTTCATTTTTGAAGATGTAGTTACCGATTCCAGCTTTCGAACGATATATTTGGCAATGTGTAGGCTTTTTCCTTTAAACAAAACAATTGGTACATTGGTTAGCGAGATTTAAAGGGGACCGCGTAACAATGGAATGGAATCCCCTAACAATGGAGTGATTTCGCATGCCTTTCACGATGGGGTTAAGCTCCTGCACGTTTCCCCACAAAAACGCCATCGGCCTGACGTACACCCTGGATTACGTTTTGTTCTTACCTCACCGCACTATGGATGCACGCGTGTAAAGAACTACCCTGCTTATATTTGACTCCGAAGTATATTATTCATGAGCATGTTGTTCGTGTATGTTTTAATGTGCTCCGTAAGTTCCAATGATGGCCCAACTCTCAATATATGTGTAAATACCGCGGAAAATTTTCATTCTTTCTATGTTCTATGTTCATTTTCTATGTTCAGCTGGACGCTTGAACCTGCAAGGTTCTACGGCCTCATCCACCATCATCATCGTCGCGAGAGGGAGCGTGGTGGTGGTTGGGTGGGGGGGGAGGGGTGTGCGGCGTCGTCGGGTTAGAGCCGGTGCAGCGGCTGTGGCCTCTGACTGCCGATGAAGTGTCACTGGAACCACTGTGGATAAAGATATCGCTTCACGTTCGTGGGCGTCTCCGACATCCTGGGCCACTGCTGCAGCCATCTGGCCGCTCCTCTAGACGCCAGTTCCCGATGGACCACAGATTCCCGGCTTCACAAGACCGTATCATATGGCTCGTGGCACGCCAGGCTCGTATTACGAGCTAGCTATCGTACCTATCACGCACCAGGCGACAATTCGCACGAGCCATCAGCACAGAGCAGTAGCAGTAGAATTTCCCCAGGTATCTTATCGAGGCAAGATGTCCTGCCGCCTTTAGGAAGTCAATCGCCCGTTTGGGACGCGTCCAGAGACTCTCCAGCTGCAAATCCGCTCGGAGGAGGGCGATGTCGTCGCGTGTGAACGGATGTCGCACCGTTTCTTCTTCTTCTTCTTCCCTCTTCTTCTGCACAGAGCAGTCTGCGCAAGCGGCGAACGAAAGCAAACACGGTATTCCCTCGCTGGACATGACGGTCATTTTCTTCTGTGAAACACTCGCGGATCTCACGGGCTCCACGTCGGCTCGCTGCATAAAGCAACAGTGGCGGTAATCATGCTAAATGTGCGCCTCAAGCCCGCCCGACAGAGGCGACTTCCAGGCTGGTTTTTCATCAGCGCAAAGTGCAGCCAGAGTCTCACACAGCGAGAGTCAGAGGTGTGGGTTGATGCCTCCCCCCCCCCCCGGTGTGGTTCTTTGGGTGCGACTTAATGTACCGGCATGAATCCTTGGGTGTGGTTTGACGCCTCCGTGTGATTCCTTGGTGTTTACGCAAGTGATTCAGGACCACATGCAAAAAATTGGCCCTCAAATTGTTTTTGTGCATATTTCTCTGACTGTTCCTCTAATTGTTTTTGTGCAACATTGATAGTACATATATATTTTCGAGAAGCGAGTCGACTGCAGACAGAATGGTTAGCGCTCGCTGGAGTAGGCAGAGGCTAACGCATCCCCTACACCCCTCCCCACCCCCACCCCACCCTCCACCTCCCATCCTAGGATGTTTTTGCGGTCAGCAAACAACTTCACATAGCCCAGAAACACCAAGTATGGATCATTTCTAAAATAGCTACCGAACACCCAAAACAGTGCAAGAGCTGCAAAATAGTACACATGCAGTGTATTTAGTAGACAATATATTACATCCCAGTGAGACGTCACCAGGCGGACGCAGCCTGTCGGGCCGTGAAAATGTTGGTATCGGTCAAACGCAGTAAGCGGCGATTACAGTTTTATGCCATATCATCCTCACGGCACCTGTACCTGCAAATCACGATTAAAGAGCACTGCGGAAATGCGGACTTTTTCAAAGAAAATTGGTCTCACAGCAAGGCTGCAAAGGTATGTCAGAAGGATATGAATTATAGAGTGCATTCCCCAATTCTTTGTTCGTTTTGTGCTGAGTTTGTTTGATTGTGAGCAACGCTTGGCAGCTGGGGAAATTGGGAAGCCATCTGTTCAAACAAAAGTGTAGAGCTGTGTAAATATCGGCCGGAAACTGACTGTGAACTTGGAGGCTCTTTATTCACCGGAGATTCCTCAAAACGCACAGCCGAAATATGCCCTGTGAACCCCATACTCCCAGCCAAAGTGGCCAGGCAGTATGGACCTGCATTATTCGAGAGGCACCAGGTGCGCATACGACAGCCACCTCAACCGCTTACGAGGTTCAAGACGTGAGTATTAAACGTTCCACCGTGTGTGCTCGGTCGCTTTAATGGCGGCACAAATGACCCGTATGGTGGGGCACGCCTAAAAAAATCACAACCCCTCCCCTGTGCTCGAGCAATTCCCCGGCGCGATTTCAGACCGGTCACGTCTCGAGCGCAATCTCGCCGAGCCGCCATGTTGGCGGGCCGGCGGGCGACATCCGGTCACGTGTCGAGCGTGACCTCGCCGAGTCGCCATGTTGGCGGGCCGGCGACATCCGGTCACGTGTCGAGCGTGACCTCGCCGAGTCGCCATGTTGGCGGGCCGGCGACATCCGGTCACGTGTCGAGCGTGACCTCGCCGAGTCGCCATGTTGGCGGGCCGGCGACATCCGGTCACGTCTCGAGCGTGACCTCGCCGAGTCGCCATGTTGGCGGGCCGGCGACATCCGGTCACGTGTCGAGCGTAGCCCCGCCGAGTCGCCATGGTGGCGGGCCGGCGACATCCGGTCACGTGTCGAGCGTGACCTCGCCGAGTCGCCATGTTGGCGGGCCGGCGACATCCGGTCGCTACCTCCACCTGACCAGAGCGTACCGCCCCGGACGCTGATGCGGTCGCATTGATCAGCGCGTGAGTCAGACCAGGTGCGACAGTCACACCACGCACCTCCTACCTAACCTAACCGTACCGCATTGATCAGCACGTGAGTCAGACCAGGTGCGACAGTCACACCACGTACCTCCCGGCTAATGCCGGCTCTACACCGATTGTCACTTGCAGCGGTCATCTCTACACCGATTGTCATTTGCAGAGGTCGTGCGGCGGCCGGCCGGCATCGATTGTACTCGTGACGGCGTCTGCCGGCATCCCCACTGTCCAATCGGTGTCAGTCTACACCATGACTACACCCCGGCTACACCCGGCTACACCCTGTCTACACCCTGGCTACACCCTATCTACACCCTATCTACACCCTGTCTACACCCTGTCTACACCCTGTCTACACCCTGGCTACACCCTGGCTACACCCTGGCTACACCCTGGCTACACCCTGGCTACACCCTGGCTACACCCCGGCTACACCCCGGCTACACCCCGGCTACACCCCGGCTACACCCCGGCTACACCCTGGCTACACCCTGGCTACACCCTGGCTACACCCTGGCTACACCCTGGCTACACCCCACCCACTGGCTACACCCTGGCTACACCCTGCTGGCTACACCCCGGCTACACCCTGGCTACACCCTGGCTACACCCTGGCTACACCCCGGCTACACCCTGGCTACACCCTGGCTACACCCTGGCTACACCCTGGCTACACCCTGGCTACACCCTGGCTACACCCTGGCTACACCCTGGCTACACCCTGGCTACACCCTGGCTACACCCTCACCTGGCTACACCCCTGGCTACACCCTGGCTACACCACCCTGGCTACACCCTGACTACACACCGTGGCTACACCCTGGCTACACCCTGGCTACACCCTGGCTACACCCTGGCTACACCCTGGCTACACCCTGACCACACCGTGGCTACACCGTGGCTACACCCTGGCTACACCGTGGCTACACCCTGGCTACACCCTGGCTACACCCTGGCTACACCCTGACCACACCGTGGCTACACCCTGGCTACACCCTGGCTACACCCTGGCTACACCCTGGCTACACCCTGGCTACACCCTGGCTACACCCTGGCTACACCCTGGCTACACCCTGGCTACACCCTGGCTACACCCTGGCTACACCCTGGCTACACCCTGGCTACACCCTGGCTACACCCTGGCTACACCCTGGCTACACCCTGACCACACCATGGCTACACCCTGGCTACACCCTGGCTACACCCTGGCTACACCCTGGCTACACCCTGGCTACACCCTGGCTACAATGTGGCTACATCCTGGCTACACATTGGGCACACGCTATCTACACCTGAGTCAACATCGTGGTCAATCGCCTAGCCACACCCCAGCCTCGCCCATGCCACACCCCAGCTACTCCCGAATCTACACCTGAGCGATACCCTAGCCACACCCGAGCAACACCCAAGTTACACCCTAGCTGACTCGAATCACACCCTGGCTACACTAGATCCCACACCTGACTGACACCCTAATTCCACCCTAGCCACACCTGAGTCTACACCCTGGCTACACCCTGGCTATACCCCAACTACTCCCGAGTCTACAACCCCGAGTTCAGGCCATCTGAACGCAGTCAGCCACTGGGTACCGCCGGCAAAAAATGAGATGTCTTTATAACGCAGCCAGGTAGTCAACACGTGCAACAGCGAACAACCACTACAGATCGTGACGGAGACGTACTTTGTCACCGCCTCCGCCTACCTCGAGATCCACCCCACCTTGCCGGTGCCGGTTATTGCATTCCAAGGAGGCCTGTTGATGTTGTTCACGTCAATAAAACAACACAATTTGCATGCATTTCCTCCTTCACCACGAAGGCACAAAGGCGGTGTCTGCCTTGCATGTGTTTGCAAAAATAGCGATACTTATTTCCCGTTCGTGTTCAAGTCAGGTCTTGTTTTTCTACTTGTGTCCAGTCCATGCGACAACTGTTCAAAATGACCGAATTTTGGGCCGGACTGCTCCGTCGATGGATTCCGACCGTGGAACGTTTGTACCTTGAACGGTGCGTGATTCGCACAATGGGTTTAACAATGGGTCATGTCCTGAATTACAACACCCAGAGCGTTAATCTCCCAGGAAAAATATCCTCCTCGTGTGCATGCTGGAAGGTTGAATGATGTTCGTCGACAGTAAAACATTGCCAACTAATTCCTTTTGACTAGTATATCCAAAGCCACGGGCTCTGAAGTCGGCATTGCCGGGCTCTGAAGTCGCCCATCATTGACCGGGTATAGGGGAAAATATTGCCCCCTCCCTGGTTATCTCAAGAACGGCTGGGTAGATTTTAAAACTTCGAACGGCAGTCGATGGCGCCGTGGCGTGCAATTCAAGAACACTTACGAATTATGTTTTAGGTCTGCATACAGGTCACAAGTCAAGGTCGGATCTATAACATGTGAAGTAATGGAATATGTCACTCTTTCGGCAACGTACTGGATTCAAAGGTTTATTTCATCGTATGAAATTATTGCGCACCGATTGAGCATGCGGCATAAGGAGGCACCTGATGTAAAGTGTACCACATAAGATGGCAGGTTAAGGCCAAATTCAGTCCAGTCGGCGGCTGAAGTATCGGTCATTGCTTCTCTAATTTGAACCATCATAACGTGAAGTGGGAGTGTTTAGTCGCATTTTCGAGCATCAGATATGTGATCAAACGCAGCTGTTTGTGCATACGCCATGTGTGAACAAAGTCAAATGGACGACCTTGGTGGTGGACTTGGACAATGGACGACCTTGGTGGTGAGTAAGCGGATGGAACACTATAATGGCTTGTAATGGAAAGCCAGACTATCCAATTGGTATGTTATTCACAAGTGCCACAGGCATCTGCTATGCGGGCAGATTTGCAGATGTCACCTAATAAGATGAAGGGGAGGGGCAGGAAGGTGAAGGTCGTGTCCGGCTAACATTATTAATAATGCACAGCTCGGAAACTAGTGGTCTCGTTTAAAGGAACAAAACGGCATTCAACGGCTCTGGAACATGCGATCTTGTAAAAACTGCAGTGAGAGTCAGAGCAATATATTTGTTCTTACTGGAAATGCATGCAAGTACCTATATATCCGTATACCCAACGCATTACTGAAAATACAATACATACAAACAGCAAGCAAAAAACAGTTTGACACAGCTCACATGTGGCGTCACGTGTCAGACAGTTACATTCGGTCTGAACAGTGGCGCAGCCAGGATTTTCTTAAGAAGAAGGTGGACGACCCCCCAAAATCTGATTTCATGGATAACGTTTTCGGTGCGCGAAGCGCGCCAATACATTCTGGTATGGTGTGGTGCAAATCCCACAAGTTCTTACTTGATCAAGTGTATTCTTATGGAGCTACCCCCTCCGCTGGCTGCGCCTCTGGGTCTGAGTCGCTTGCAGAAGCGGCACACAGGAGAACAGCGGCGCTTGCAGTCGGGCTGGCCAATCAGCTCCGCCATGCAGGCCACGCGGCGCAGAGGTCAACAAATACTGAGATGTGTCGCTCACGAAGATTCTGGTGGAAAATCGTGTCGCATAGCCGAATGCTCCAAGCAGCTAGAATATGGCCTCCTTTTAAGCGGAAAGGCGAAAAGTTGGATTTCGAAAATTGCATACCACCTCCATGACCTTCCACGACAAAATCAACCTAAGTTTGTATCGCCCGGGACCCAAAATAACCTAAATTTGTATCGCCCGGAACCAAAAATCTGTCGCGTCGCTCTGCCTCCGGGTAGCACAATTCCCAGCTGACCATGCGTCGAAAAAAGTACAAAACTAGTCGCTTCAGTGGCAACAAATTGTCGCCAACGCCAGCTACTGCGCTACTTGAAAGAGATGTCTGGCGCAGCGACCCCTGGACCCTCCACTGCCACTGCTGATGCCACTAACACCATCACGACTGTCACCACTGACACCACAGCCGCACTGCACCGTACCGCATCACATAACGGTCGTCCCACATCCGCCGCTCCCACGTGGTGTGCACTGCGGTATATTTCAAGCTCACTCATTTCTTATAGATAGCGCTTGAAATGTGCTACGGCCATTCTTCATAGCCGTGTCTTGGACAAGTCGTTTAATTTTCTCGATCTTTTGATCCGAAGGGTAAAAAGACTGAGAGTACTTCTATATCTATTTTGTATTGGACATGCCGCCATTTCGACGTAACCGATAAAAGTAGAACAAGGGCAATACATATTACTTACATACTAACTGTCTCCTGAGTCCCCCTGACTGACATGAAATATGTTATTCGTTCGGTTCCTATGTCAATTGTTGTTCACCGATGCATTTTTGTCTCAAATAGGCAAACATGACGTCACTCTGACCTCACTCACGGCTGGCCTATTATGATCTTGTACGTTTTACTTTGGCAAGCGGTGTAACATTGATCATTGGACAGCTATTGATACTTTCGTGCAGATATCACAACGCGTTTTCAAGTTATTGCGAATATTCGACATGTGACATAGCTGTCGCCCCCTCCTCCCGGGATCAATGCAGAGTTAAACCTGGTATGTGATTCCAGTAATGGCAATAATACAATGTCAGTAGGCATACTTGGACTATGCCTCAGAGACTTATGACTATTTTGCTCTACTTAGTACGTCCAGCTTAATCAAAAGACAATTAATGGTTCATAAAAGTATCTTGGTATTTCTAATCGCATTGCTCGTAAATTACCGGAAACGAGTCGCAAGCTTGAGTCAGGCTAAGAGTACCATACGACGTAAAATAAAACAATACCAGAAATAATACTTCCTAATGTGAAGATACAAGGACTATGCTCTCAAAATCCAAGATCCAGACGCCCAAATCCGGCATCGCGCACACAGCTGGGCTATCAGTTTCCCCAGGTAGACGACCAGCGGCCGTGCCGACTGGTAGGGCGGCCCTACACCCTGGTAGGACAGAACTACACCCGCCGAACAGCCGTCAGACTGACTGACGCCCGGTCGATCGTCGCCGTCGACGACCACCCGGCCGTACGTCGCCGTCGACGACCACCGTCCGTCCGTCGCCGTCGACGACCACCGGCCGTCCGTCGCCGTCGACGACCACCCGGCCGTCCGTCGCCGTCGACGACCACCGGCCGTCCGTCGCCGTCGACGACCACCGGCCGTCCGTCGCCGTCGACGACCACCGGCCGTCCGTCGCCGTCGACGACCACCGGCCGTCCGTCGCCGTCGACGACCACCGGCCGTCCGTCGCCGTCGACGACCACCCGGCCGTCCGTCGCCGTCGACGACCACCGGCCGTCCGTCGCCGTCGACGACCACCGGCCGTCCGTCGCCGTCGACGACCACCGGCCGTCCGTCGCCGTCGACGACCACCGGCCGTCCGTCGCCGTCGACGACCACCGGCCGTCCGTCGCCGTCGACGACCACCCGGCCGTCCGTCGCCGTCGACGACCACCGGCCGTCCGTCGCCGTCGACGACCACCGGCCGTCCGTCGCCGTCGACGACCACCGGCCGTCCGTCGCCGTCGACGACCACCGGCCGTCCGTCGCCGTCGACGACCACCGGCCGTCCGTCGCCGTCGACGACCACCGGCCGTCCGTCGCCGTCGACGACCACCCGGCCGTCCGTCGCCGTCGACGACCACCGGCCGTCCGTCGCCGTCGACGACCACCGGCCGTCCGTCGCCGTCGACGACCACCGGCCGTCCGTCGCCGTCGACGACCACCGGCCGTCCGTCGCCGTCGACGACCACCGGCCGTCCGTCGCCGTCGACGACCACCCGCCCGGCCGTGAAGCGTGCCTCCCCATTCGTCAACGTCAAGGCCACCAGCAGTCTCAGAATGCTTCAGCATTGAAAGACACCCACCCCAGTGCTCTTTCGCAGATAATCGAGTGCGCCGCTCCCTGCCAGCTGTTATCATGCAATTCTTCATCTCACTCGGCCGAAGGTTTCGACGAATTTCCTCTTAGGCGTCCTACCACCACAGCAATGCTTGTTGAAATCCTCGCGGCGGCGTCTACCGAGAATAATCTCAGAGACGCGTGGAGTTATCGAGGAAATTATCGCGGGGAAAGCAGAGGATAAACAAACCCATGGGCGACAGCTAAAATTAATGGCGTTAATGCGTGCAATAGATATGCTCGGCAGACTAAAGCGTATGCACCTCGGTCCCTGTATCGAAGAGTCCGACATCTTCCGAGCTGTTACCAACCAAATCCAGCCAACATGGACCTCTTCAACCAGACCTTGCGCTGCCAAGCCCCCGCAAACCAAACAAAACCCAATGGCTTGCATAGGTCCTCATCAACCCGAACGAGCCCCATCAGTCAGAGCAAAGCCCAGTGGCCCATCTAGAGCCTCATCAACCCGAACCAGCCCCATCAGCCAGAGCAAAGGCCAGTGGCCTATCTAGAGCCCGATCAACCCGAACTAGTCCCATCCGAACTTCCACCCGCCATTCATAATCCCGCACTAGCCGCGCCCTTCAGTCTGCAGTAGCCTCCGTGATGTCCCAGAGTATCGTCTGGCGTGACGCTGATAGTCGATATCGGGGTGCGGCGGTGGCCTCTCAACAAAAATGCATCACCGTCGGACCACGTGGTCGACATGTAACGGCCAGTGTAACTCCTGCTCTGCCGATAGATACGGCGATGGAGCGGCCTTTGTGGTTCCAGCTGGGTGTTACTTTTGACCAATTCATAATAATTTGGGAACTCTGAAAGTGCATACTGAATCAATCGCGTGGTATCAAATTCATACCACGTGTCTATTACATGGAGCAGCTAAAATTAAAACATATAAATTGTCTTCCCATCATTCGTCAACTTTGCATTTACCATCCAACAAATGCAATCTCTGCTGCCTCCACTCAGTGTCTCGTTGAACAATTCGTCTTTATCTTGCCATTCGAAAGCGATCCATTAGTTTGGTACATGACAACTTGTTTCCCTGACGAGGGCAATACATTCGAAACGAAGGGAAACATCTCTGAATATCGGTCGGCAGTAATAATTGTTCACTAAATTGATTCGTATTTGCGCGTTTTATCGCGCCACTATTTTCACTAGGCAGCATACAACAGCATCACTGGAACAGATCTCTTTCGGACGGCACAATAATACAAAGCCAGAGAGCGAGAGAGAGAGAGAGAGAGAGAGAGAGAGAGAGAGCATACCTCCAGTCGCCAGCACATCCTACTGCAGACGATCATCACTGGAACAGATCCCCTCTCCGATAGCACACTGATACAAGACCAGAGCAGCATGCCTCAGTCGCTAGCATAGGAGTAGGAACAGAGTGGGCAGGGGGCATTGGCCCACTCACTTCTAAAAGTGTGTGTGTATGGCGGGGGGGGGGCAACAATGGTAGCTGGCCCTCCCACTTTTGAGGCATTTACATTTCCTAAAAAGCAGCATACACACATTTGAATATGTGAGAACTCCCTGCAATCCATAACTAAGTAAAAGCTGCACATATCACATCGTAACACTTCATTTGTTTTATGTCATGCACATTTTGACATGACCTTACAACAACGCAACTAATTCAGGAGTTGATGTATTGCAACACTGTATTCGCACCTTATATAATATTATGAAAAGCAAATAATGTGCCAGCCAGTACCAAAATACATTCATACTAGTTAGTTATTTGGGCTTTAGGGCGCATCGACAATGTTGATCATATAGCACATTCATACTAGAGTTTCACTGTGATTCTTTGACTGTTAACATATTTAACATTGATTTCATTAATATTGCCCACAGTAGAAAATTATAAAGGCTGAAAAGCAGTAACGTAACACAATGAAGGTAAGACATACAATTCGCAAGTGCAAGTTCCTTGCCTTGATATTACATAGCCATGTATCATATATGGCCTCGGTCCCAGCTTCCATACACTTCAACATTTACATGTATTTTGATTATTGAAGCATACAAATTACTGCTACGATACATCCATTGCGTGACTGTAGTATGGAATAGAATGTACAAATTTCCACATCTTAATGGATTTTCACAGTTGGGCATAGCACACAGATATCCAACCTTTTGAGTAAGATTTCTGAGTGTTATTGGCGCTGGCATCCAACATAGCAAAATACTTATTTCCATCATTGATTGTGGTATCATAGATACAACAATGAAGTCCACATCCTATGATATCAACTTCAAGTGCGAGAACGCCTCTCAGAATTTCAGAATCCCCGAGAGGATTAGGCGCTCGTGATGTGACTTGACAACGTCTCATGAGGAGTGATATGAAGAGTGATGATGTGACGAGTGACGAGTGATGCTTGTCAGGTCACATGACAAGCATGGCAACTGACCCAAGTGCATCTTCAGCTGGGAAGCTGCGTAGTGGCATTGACAGCTCGTTAAACATTGAATTCAAAGTATGTCGTTGAACAGAAATGGTTCGGTCAGATGGTGGGCTCATGGTATATGTCACAATCTCTGCTTAGCAAACACTCTGATCCCAGAATCTATTCAATGAAGACATTTGGATTAAGAATACAAAAACACCGAATTACAACGGAGACTACTGTCAAGGCTTTTCATCGTCCAGTGATGTGTACGTCCAGGCTGAGATTTAAGAACCCGGAACCGAAATGGGTATCCCGTACCGAAGGGGGAGGGGCATTGGAGCAGTCTCCCCCCCCCCCCCCCCCGAGAGGTTGTGGGCCCCCAACATCGCCCCGGGGTTCGGAAAAATAGCTCCAGGCTCCCAAAAATACTGCTGGTATTTCCAATAATCGCACCGGGGCCCATAAAAATAACATTGGGGGCCCCAAAAAAGTCGCGCAAGGGCCCTTGAAAATGACGCCTGGGGCCCCAAAATCCCACCAAGGTCCATGAAAATCACATTGTGGGCCTCAAAAATCTTTCCGAGACCCTAAAAATGACGCTGAGGGCTCCAAAATGTGAGGCCGGGCCCCTGAAAATACCGCTAGGGCCCCCAAAAAGTCGCGCCGGGACCCCGAAAAGTCGCGTCAGGGCACTAGAAAATCACGCTAATGCCTTGAGAGGTCGAGCCAGGCTCCTGGAATTCACGCTGGGGGCCAAAATACCTCGCCGAGACCCCGGAAAATGACGCTGGGCCCTAAAAAGACTGACCGGGCCCTCAAAATCACGCTGGGTACCAAAAGGTCGGGTCAGCGCCTCTGATAATCGCACTGGGCCCCAAAAGTCTGACTGGGACCCCTGAAAATCGCGCTGGGAGCACAAAAAACTCGTCCCGTGGTCCTTGAAATTCACGATGGGCTGCAAAAAGACGGGCTGAGTCCATGAAAATCACGCTGGGGGCCCCAAAAGTTCGCGCCTGGGCCCGAAAATCACGCTAGGGGCCGAAAAAGTCGTGCCGAGATTCTTGAAAATCACAACGGGAACCCCAAAAGGTTGGGCCGGGGCCCCTGAAAACCACACTGAGCTTGAATGTACCAAACAGTCGCGCCCGGGCCCCTGACAATCACGCTAGGGGCTCGACAGGTCGCACCGGGCCCCCAAAAGTATCATCGGGAACATCCAATAAATGAAGCCGGGGCAACGAAACAAATACAGTCCAGACATGGAAACTCACTCTAGGGTCCCAGCAATCGCTCCAAAAGAAAACAAAACGTGTTGGGCCCCCAAAGACCTGTCGAGGCCACTAAACCTCGCGATAGGCATCCTAAAAAATGACGACAGGGTCTAAAAATCGTACTTAGACCCAAAAACGTCGCACCGCTGCCCTTGGAAATCACACTGGAGGCCCAAAAAGTCGCGCCGCCGCCCCACAAGTCGCAGCTGGCTTCCCAAAAATCAACTCCTACCCGGAATGTCACTCTGCGGTCACAAAAATTGCGCCAAAGACCCCAAAAACGTGTCGGGCCCCGAAAAAGAAGCTCGTTGGAGCACCGGAAAAGAAGCTCGCTGGAGCATCGAAAAAACTGCACGGGAGCCCGAAGAATCGTATCGGGGACCAACAATATCGCGCAGGAGGCTTACAAAAAAAGAGTCGACCCAAAAAAATCACAAAGGGACTCCATTGAGTCGATCCGAGCACCGAAAAGTTCAGAACAGGTCCCAGAAGAAAGTTCTCCTTAGAGCATTTCTACTCTGAAGTGTGCCATCGGCTGAAAAAAGACTCGTTGAGCAGCCGCACTAGCATTTCAAAGAGGCAAATACCCCCCCCCCCCCCCCCCCCACACACACACATCCTGAAGAGGTGGGCTCCCAAGAACCAAAGAATCGCGCCGGGGTCCCCAAAAGTAGTTCTTGGGCCCCATAGATTCGCGACGGGCCACAGAATTAGGGGTTATAAATCAATAAAGCGGGCACCAAAAATTTGCACCGGGCCCGAAAATTTGCGCTGGGAACGCCAAAATCGCGCTGGGGCCCAGATAAGTACAACGCGCCCCGCGAACTAGCGCCAAGCCACCCAAATATCGCGCTTGGGACCCAAAATCTTTATCGGTAGTCCCATAAGTTCTGGTCGAGGAATCAAACATTCCCCTCGGGGCCCAAAAAAATTGGCGTCGATGGCCCAAAAAAGCACAACGTGGCTCCACAATCGCATCGGAACCCGACAAGAATCAAACCGCAGCCCTCCAAAATAAAGAGAGATTCCGAGAAATAAATATCCGGGTCGGGAAAATTGTTCCTTAGCCCAAACATACCACCAGGTGCCTTAACAATTAGCATACGGCACCGAAAAACGCACCGAAGCTCGAAAAGTCGCGGAGGGACACAAAAAAATGTTGCCAGGGGCCCGAAAAATCAGACCGTGGCTCGGATTTCACTTCATTCACAAGAAGTCACCACAAATTTCGTCGAGCCCAGAAAACTGGAATCCGATCCCCCGGAACCACGCGCCTGGGCCCGAAAAGTCGCGACGGGACCCCGAGAAATTATACCAGATCCCCAATACCGTGCTGGGGTTCAACAAATGTGAGCGAGGAACCCCAGATAAGTACATCAGGACCCTAAGAGCACAACTGGAGGACGAAAATGCACGGGGTCCTCCGAAGCGTACCGAGTCTGGCAAAAAGCGGCAGGGCCTTAAAGCATGCGATGCATCTCTAAATAACCACACCGGGGACTAAAACACCAAACACAACGGGGTCCTCAAAGCACACCGGGGTCTTGAGACAGCATGGGGGCCTCAAAAACAGTCTGGGACCCTAAAAAATCGACATATTCGTAGAAAAGGAACAAAAAGACCGGGCACTAAATGCACACTTCGGGGTCTGTGAAAATGCGCTGATACATTTTTTTTAATCGTCGGTGCACCAAAAAAGCAACAAAACTCTAAGGAAAAGAGCCTGGGACGCAAAAATGTGCCGGGCTCCTAACAAAAATTGGCTAGAGCCCTAAAACACATCCAAAGACAAAGAAAAGCAGAAAGGTCCAAAAAACGAACACCTAACTGGAGCCTCAGTCCGGTAGCTAATCTGGAAGCGTATTTAACCAAATGGATGCGGGGCATCAAAGCTCAGCGGATATCCGGATTACTTTGCCACGAGAAAACGTGGGAAGAAGAGAACTAATCATCGAATTTAATTCAGGATGGGCCCTTGTGGTTCTTAAGTCTGAACACGCTACGACTTTATGAGATGCCGTGTGTTGTCACCCGTCAGCTATTTTGCACTGAATTGTTTGGTCTCCAAAATAAGCGCTTGCATTCCGTTTCTGCCGGGTGCCACATGCAGTAGCTGTAGCATTTCGTTTCAAGTGGCGGATATTCTAAGGTGCACGATGTGTACTACAGAGATGATTGAGGTGACTGATCACCTATGTATTGGAGTTAGGCCCTGAGGACGAACACCATACCATGTATTATTATGTATTGTGTTTTTCTTTGCCTCAGTCTGTCAGCCTGCCAATCTTGGTCTACCACACCCCGGTTCAAAGAAAGTTCAACCAGTGATTACCGGCCTTTCCTGTTTCTCATCCTTTCCAGCATCAATCATGAGACTTCTTTTGCCATGGGCCAGCAAGTAAGCTACGTTCTTGCTTATTCTTTCTCCTCATCAACATCGGTGAAGATTTACGACGGGGGACATCTTAAAGACGTATAGTACTATATCATGGAAGCTAGGGCACACCACATACCCATTAGTCAGGTTGTAATGAGCTTGCACCCCCACCCCCACACACACACGCACATGGCGGAAATTGAAGAAATTTTGTTTTAACAGTAATACTGATGGTATCACTCGCACCAGGAAGATAAGCCAATCATTTCAGAAGAATCCATCGGTCGTGAAAAGAGTTCCAAGTCCAGCGAGAAGAGTTAATTTGAAAGTACTTATACTGCGATGATAGTTCTTTTTCATACCATATGTTGCTGTTAGCCGTAGGCGCGCCCAGGGGGCCTGCCCCTCCCCCCCCCCCTCCCCCTAGCGATGAAAGTTGTGTGTTCACTATTAAAATTATCGGGTTCTCCATCCAAAAGTACTCAACCATTGTACTTTGCGAAATTCCTGCGTGCGCCCCTGCTGTTGACCCTGGCCCACCCACTTTTTAAGACATTCCTACCCCTATGGTCGCTAGCATGCCCTACTTCAGACACTCATCAATGAGAAAGGGAGAAAGTATCGGCCTACTTGAGGAAATACTCCGCTTTGAAGGACTTAATTATCACTGGCTTGTGGCGAACGGTGCCGATTTATCACGACCGGTGTACATATGGGGCCGACGGCGGAGGTCCCAGCTTGGAAACTGGTGCTTAAGAAAATGGACGGCGGCCATCATTCATGACTTCCTCGACTCAGTGTTGTGCAGAATCCAAATGGATGGCATAGTCACGCATTTTCCCCTGATAATTTCCTTACGCGGCTACAAGGAGATGTGCACTAGGTAGGCGATGCATAAAGATGGAATAGATGCTTGCTTTGAATTGAGAGTCCGAATAAATATCGAGTACGGATTGTTCTTGTTGATAGCACAGATCTAAAATATGTTGTATTCTAGTTCATCAGCAAGGCCTGACTATATTTTATGGCAGAAAGAGAATGTAGGGAGTAGTGCAGATAACACCATGACATGTATATCAGGGCATCAATGTCAATTAATATCAATATCAATGTCCTAGTATACGGCCAAACAGAGGTCACATCCGGCCACATCCGGCCACATCCAGCCACATCCGGCCACATCCGGCCATTTCGCAGCACATCACCGTGCCAGCTCATTTCCGAACCAAAAAAGCGAACGTCTCCTTCCGGGATAACAAATCGTGCTGTAAATCTCGGTGTAATCAGGCGCACGAGCGGAGGATGGCGAGCCCGCTATGCACGAACTGGAAATGGATGGCTCCAATATCCGACCGCGATTCGCAAGACGCCGAAAAACGCCTGAGCGATGATGACACGCGATGGGAGGAGTCGTACGGGCGTCGATTGCATGGTCGGTTTTTGTGCAGCGGACACGTAGTACCCCAGCGCCACTGTCGCAGTGACGCTGGCATCACACGTGTTCATATGTAATCCCAGCACCACTGTACCACAGTACCCCAGCGCCACTGTCGCAGTGACGCTGGCATCACACGTGTCGATATGTAATCCCAGCACCACTGTACCACAGTACCCCAGCGCCACTGTCGCAGTGCCGCTGGCATCAGACGTGTTGATATGTAATCCCAGCACCACTGTACCACAGTACCCCAGCGCCACTGTCGCAGTGACGCTGGCATCAGACGTGTTGATATGTAATCGATGGCTGTATGACATTGCTATCCGCATACATACGTACATTTATATATATATATATATATATATATATATATATATATATATATATAAAATATAGATGTATATGCATATATATGTATACGTATATATATGCATATATATATATATATATATATATATATATATATATATATATATATATATATATATATATATATATATATATATATATATATATATATACATATATATACATATATATACATATATATAGATACATATATATAATATATATATATATATATATATATATATATACATATACCTGTATATACATATATATACATATATACATATACATATATATACCACATATATATATATATATATATATATATATATATATATATATATATATATATATATACTGTAGTGTAAAACTTATTGAATGTATTGGATGTGTAGTAGGGTGGGTCGACCAGTTCAATTTTCATGGTGGGGGTGGTTTAAAACACTACGTGAATTTTTCCGACTTTAAGAAATGAATACCCATAAAGGGTCAGCTGCCCTCCGAAGTTCCCGGTTTTGAGCGCCTCGCGGTGTTGCGGTCTCCGTTGACGGCACGTCTGCAGCCGGACGCTAACACCAGCACTGCCTTTGACAGCTGTACGTTCATGACAAGCTGGCCGGCCACTTTAGGTTGGCAGCCTATTCTAGGCGTGCTGTCGGAGCACGCCAGCTGGATACAACAAACAGCACACCCACAACATCCAATGTTCATGACGTCCACGTCAATCCGAATGGCCCACTCGAGTCACCGATCAATCTTAAAGCGCTTGAACAATCCAACTCTCCTGCTACCGCGCATACTAAGCACGCCCAAATATGCAAGAGTTGTGATGACCTTGACCGAGGTTATTCCACCGAAACTCTAGCCCAAGTAAGCAAGGCACAGGTGCGGCGCGAAGTGTGTGATGGGATGTGTAGACATCACCCAGCACACTGTACAGAACAGCAAGCACACAAGCGCACAACTTTGTGTGTTTGTGGTATCTGACAGTCATTGCGTGCAAAAAGTCCGATACAGAAGATTGTTATGCGGAATACGCCGCCGTCACGAGGCCGGGATAATACGCCACAGCGAAAGGACTGCTGGGCGGGCCAGGAAAGCCGGGAATAGGTCCGACCCGCCTCGAGACGTCCGACGTCCACATCAAGTGTTGCTCCACCGCTCGACCGAGTTCCGGATTCCAGAAATTATCGCTACGTCGGCAGTTAGTGTGTCGAGTTGGATAGACTGGCGCTCGCCGCCCAAGTTGAGGAAGGCGTCCAACTTGTAGCGGACGGGAACGGCTGACGGGAGCGGCTGACGGGAACGGCTGACGGGAACGGCTGACGGGAACGGCTGACGGGAACGGCTGACGGGAGCGGCTGACGGGAGCCGCTGACGGGAACGGCTGACGGGAACGGCTGACGGGAGCGGCTGACGGGAGCCGCTGACGGGAACGGCCGACGGGAGCCGCTGACGGGAACGGCTGACGGGAACGGATGAAGGGAACGGCTGACGGGAGCCGCTGACGGGAACGGCTGACGGGAACGGATGAAGGGAACGGCTGACGGGAACGGCTGACGGGAACGGCTGACGGGAACGGCTGACGGGATCGGCTGACGGGAACGGCTGACGGGAACGGCTGACGGGAACGGCTGACGGGAAGGGCTGACGGGAACGGCTGACGGGAACGGCTGACGGGAACGGCTGACGGGAACGGCTGACGGGAATGGCTGACGGAACGGCTGACGGGAATGGCTGACGGGAACGGCTGACGGGAACGGCTGACGGGAACGGCTGACGGGAACGGCTGACGGGAACGGCTGACGGGAACGGCTGACGGGAACGGCTGACGGGAACGGCTGACGGGAACGGCTGACGGGAACGGCTGACGGGAACGGCTGACGGGAACGGCTGACGGGAACGGCTGACGGGAACGGCTGACGGGAACGGCTGACGGGAACGGCTGACGGGAACGGCTGACGGGAACGGCTGACGGGAACGGCCGACGGGAACGGCTGACGGGAACGGCTGATGGGAACGGCTGACGGGAACGGCTGACGGGAACGGCTGACGGGAACGGCTGACGGGAACGGCTGACGGGAACGGCTGACGGGAACGGCTGACGGGAACGGCTGACGGGAACGGCCGACGGGAACGGCTGACCGGAACGGCTGACGGGAATGGCTGACGGGAACGGCTGACGGGAACGGCTGACAGGAACGGCTGACGGGAACGGCTGACGGGAACGGCTGACGGGAACGGCTGACGGGAACGGCTGACGGGAACGGCTGACGGGAACGGCTGACGGGAACGGCTGACGGGAACGGCTGACGGGAACGGCCGACGGGAACGGCTGACGGGAACGGCTGACGGGAACGGCTGACGGGAACGGCTGACGGGAACGGCTGACGGGAACGGCTGACGGGAGCGGCTGACGGGAACGGCTGACGGGAACGGCTGACGGGAACGGCTGACGGGAACGGCTGACGGGAACGGCTGACGGGAACGGCTGACGGGAACGGCTGACGGGAACGGCTGACGGGAACGGCTGACGGGAACGGCTGACGGGAACGGCTGACGGGAACGGCTGACGGGAACGGCTGACGGGAACGGCTGACGGGAACGGCTGACGGGAACGGCTGCTCAGCGTACGCCTTGCCAGGACGCGGCAATGCAAAACAAATGCTCACGCGAGAACGAGACAACGTCGAATATCGACCTCCGTAATCCATGCGTAGAGTAGGGACACTAGTGGTGTTAACCAAGACTACGTATAGATTGTATCACAGTAGCAATCTGTCAACTGGTGTTAGACGTGCCGCATGACACAGACACACTTTTTATTGAAGTAATCCACAATGGACTTGTGGCTATTACAACCTCGCGTCAATTAGATAAAACAGCAGAGCAGGAACGGTCAAAATCACAAAACAGCTAAACCGGTGGTCATACATGTAATAATAAAAAATAAAAAATATAAAATACAGCCGGGCGAGCAGCAAATCAGTCCGGCACGGGCGGCACGTTGGACAGGTGCTGCCGTAGAGGGCGACCGAAGATCGGCACGGGAAGCCGCATCAGCTCGGGTGGCAACGAGCTGAACACAAGTGGTGCTCTGGAGCTAAAACGCCTCTTCCCCATCTCAGTACGGGACTGGGGGACATACAAATGATGGTCCTGACGGGTGATTCGGTCACGAACCTCCACCACGGTGGTGAGCTCGTGAACAGAGGCGAAAAAAGCCAACGACACGCCGACGCACGTCGGTGACAGCTAAAGGGACACGGAAGACTAATGAGACAGCCAAAGGCTGACATGTCTTTTTCTTTACAAGCTTGAAAACACTTTTCTTTTTTAAATCAATCGTATCAGTCCGTTTCTGGGCTAGTTTACATTAGAAGATGGCATATTTTATATAGTGGTAACGTCCTTATGAGACAGTTGCTGGCTGAAAAAAAATATGCGGTACAAGTGGCGGCATATGCTAAATTCTCATAGACGTCGGCGGTATGCCGGTGAGACAGCAAGTGAGCTGTCTCATGCGGGACATTTGTGGCGCGTTGAACCTTATTGAATGACCTAGCTGAACGAAGTAGAATCGGGTCCTGGGAAATGACGTCATGGAAGTTAAGGGCATCTGCTTGCCCTTAATTAGCGCAATAATTCGTGAAACAAAAAAGCAAATAAACACGAAGACAATTTTTTAACGCACATTCCAACAGATACCAAAAACATTACCACTTTCTTTCATGGATCCGCGGGTACATATATAGGGAACAAACTATACCTGGTGGTTTGAATGGTTTCCCCTTGAATGGTATGAAATTGAAACTCCTTGAATGGTATGAAATAGCCTTGGGTTTTCCATGATCTTTGTCCACCAGTTGGTACGTTCATCAAGTCCTCGGTGGGAATAAAGACAATTCTGCGTTCTTTTTGCCCTTGAGGAACAACAAGTTGAAGCACGGAGGGCAGCTCTTGCGCGTAAAGAATATGTCCCTCGGTGCTGGAGGAAAGTGTGAACGATGGTGCAGACCGGTGCCCAATGATGATGTCAACGCATCACCAGGAGCAGGTAATTAATGTTTTTTTTTGTGGTGATTCACTGGACAATTCCATGCAAGCAAGGAATTTATTTTCTTGTGCTGGCTATGCCTGCTGACCAGGTTTACGTACCTAGGTAGGTAGGTAGGTGCCTACCTACCACAGGGTTCTGTCTATGCTTCGTAATCCTAAATGTGGAGAAGAATTTGTGGAGTAATAAAATATGGAGAGGGTGCTTTTCTTTCAGCCTGCGACATCTGAATCTCTGCTTGTGCTATGCAGTGAGTCTTGAACATTTTATTGCAGAGCTGTTAATTGTCGAACAATGCCATTCAACCCCCAGATAAGAAGGGTGAGATAATAATTTCCTGGAGAGGATGATGTTCTGGGTGCCAAAAATCTAGCAATAATCAATTTTTCATATTGTACCACGTCCACATTCCCAAGATACAAATTAGGTTCAACTTCTGGCAGCAGGCTGACTTTATTTGATGTGGATTTAATACATCTAGTTGTGCCACTGAAATTGTAAATGTTGTAATGTCAATAGGTATTACCATTCCAATTATGTCTATTCCTACTAAATCATAATCTTTGTGTGCTGCTGTAACCACAATGGGTATTGTGTATTGTTATCACATCCTTCACAACTGCATCATTGTTATTTGTGGCCAATTGGAATTCAGCAAAATTTGGCCATCCATGACACCTAGACAAATATGTTGGCAATTTTAGATCAACTCGTATTCATGCTGTTACCCTTAAGCCAGCCAAGACAACATGGTAAATTTGTGCTTGGAAGGTGTTTTTTTTATTCTTGGACCTTATTTTTTTCAGTGCAATAGTTGTGAAGGTGACCAAGATGATGGGACCAACAATTTTCTGTGCAAATGCTTGTTTTTCAGTTTGGAAGCAAAATAACACTAAAAAGAAGCTTTGAGTCAGGTAACAGTAAAAAAGTGAATGCTTAAAAAAATATAAATAACAATTAAACATAACCTGACCTCCCCTTGAATACAAAAATGAAGGAAGGAAACTGGAAAATTTCAAACAATATGTTTTCTTCAAATTACCCAACTTATAAAAACTTAACACAACCTAATGAAACATAACATAATATGCTTTGAAAGAAAAACAGTTTCCATTTTTGTTTTGAGAATTTTGTTGATTTTTTATAACACTTCCAGCTTATGAAACCAAAACTAGCCTAACCAAACTAGTATTATTGCAGTTTAAGGTAATCACAAGACAAGTTTTGCACACATTCTACTTCATAAAACATACAAAGGGGTTAGTTTTCGTTAAGTTAGTTTAGGTTAGGCTTTTGTTGTAAGTTATGCTTTTTTGGAAAAAATGGGCAATTAAAAAAAAAGTTGAAGTATTCTTTGTTCAAAAACAGTTTAGGCTGGGTCAGGTTAGATTTGGTTAGGTTTCTTGCTTTTCAATTTTTTTTAAAGAAAAGAATTGTTTGCAAATTATCCATTTTTAACAGATAATTTGTATTGCATGGGAAGTTAGGCTAGGTTAGGTTATGTTACATATTTTTGTTTTGTTTTGAATGTTACTTTGTATGCTATATTACAACAACTTTGTATGGCTACTTACTTACAACTTTGTATGCTATACTTTGTATGCTATTGCCACCTCCAGCGGCGGCCCCCCAAAAATATTTTGTGGATTTGATGGTGACAAAACTCACGATTCGAAACATAAAAAGTGCTACTCTCCAATTTCTAGCTGAAATATGTATCAACTGCAATGAGGATCAAACATGCTTTTTCAACACGGCGAAGCAAGCGTGTGAGGAACTTGCTTTATTAACGATATATGCAAAGAATTTGAGACAGCTCACAGGTTCGTCGGTGACAGCTTCGGCATTTTTTTCACCCCTGCTCGTGAACCAGTGACGTTTGCTCACAATAACGGCGCACCTTGTGCGTGAGGCACAGGGTGTGGTATGTGGCCAGGTTCTCCGCGCCGAGCCAGTCCAGTCTCCTCAGCAGATCCGAAACATGGTCAATTTGTTTTCGGCCGAAAATTACTTTTGCCGAGTAGTTAATAATTTTTTTGGATGCGAGATAGGTTCCTTTTGGTTCCGTTATCATACACATAAATACAGTTGCGGATCAGCGAGAAGACATCAACGACAAGCGGATCAGCGACAAGCGGATCAGCGAGAAGACTCCTAACACATTGTCACATTGACAGTGTCTGTCACATCACCTCACACCACTGTCACCTTACTGTCATTCACATTCACATCATCCACTGACGGTCACATCACTGGCATTCATATTCACATCACTCCAAACATTCACATTCACATCACCCACTGACGTTTCATCATCTGACGACGGCGGCGGCCGCGTCAGAGTACCGGGGTCACAGCGGCAGCGGCGGGGCGCCGGAGAGGGAGAGGTTTGGTCTCGGCGGCCGGCTATCGAGGTCACATCTGCAGCGGCGTGGCGCCGGCCGGAAAGGAGAGGGGGAGGTGCAAGGTCCAATGATCGGCCCCGACTGGAGCGGCGACTTGCCTATGTCAGCCGATAGGCTGGCGCCAGGTAGGTGCCGGAAACTGTCGCGCCAGGCGAACTGTGGGGAGGGGGCTGAATTTATGGGATTAAGATGCCCCGAAAACCAACTTTGTTGCAAAAGGAAATTGTCTCCGATTATAATCTATAATTTCAATTCATTCATAACTTAAACATAAGGTCCATGCACACGGAAAAGATATGTGATTTACCGTTTTATAGTGGCAGATACACAGGTACTCTACCAGCGTTGAGGATGTTTGATTTGTAATAGCACACGCTTTGCAACTTGCATGCGGACAAACATTCATGTTACATTTTGCATTGATTTCCAAATGTAGAAGTCGCTTGTGCTATTTTGTACCGCAGTGCGGCCGAGATATGCTAATTTATTCGCGAACGTATTGGCATGCACCGAGTACAATAACACGAACGTCGTACCACAAGCACATCAATGCTTTGGCTACGCGACGCAACTTCAAAACGAGCAAAAGGCAGCTAACTACCGCTACTGCTCATTTGTCGCTACACCTCATCCAGCTGTCGCTACACCTCACCCAGCTGTCGCTACTTATCACCCAGCTGTCTTATCGCCCGATCAGAGATCTCAGAGGGGGCGAATCCGCCCTCTCCGGGCCATGCTATGTGAGAGTCCCTCCGGTGCGCATGCTAATGCTCCTGTTCGTGTGTGGTGGTGGTGGTGGTGGTGGTGGTGGTGGTGGTGGTGGTGGTGGTGGTGGTGGTGGTGGTGGTGGTGGTGGTGGTGGTGGTGGTGGTGGTGGTGGTGGTGGTGGTGGTGGTGGTGGTGGTGGTGGTGGTTGTAGTACACTCGGCGGCGGTCCGGTACCAACTGGTTTATTGAGCACTCGGGTCACGGGACAACCGTATGGGTCAGCATGCCCCGCGGCGGCGGACCGCGCGCAGAGGCGGCGCCAGGTACTGAGTGGTGTCACATCGAATGTGGGTCAACACACATCATCACAGTGGTGGTGGTGGTGGTGGTGGTGGTGGTGGTGGTGGTGGTGGTGGTGGTGGTGGTGGTGGTGGGGGGGGTCTTGGTCCCCGTCCGACCAGACACGTCTGGCACATTTTACCAGGACCGGCTCCCGCCCAGGGGGTGACATTAATTGCGGAGTGCTCTCCGTACCTCGGGATAAACTCGCAGCTGGGATCGGCAGCCGAATACGTCCCACTGGTGGGGGTGGTGGTGGTGGTGGTGGTGGTGGTGGTGGTGGTGGTGGTGGTGGTGGTGGTGGTGGTGGTGGTGGTGGGGGGTCTTGGTCCCCGTCTGACCAGACACGTCTGGCACATTTTACCAGGACCGGCTCCCACCCAGGGGGTGACAGTAATTGCGGAGTGCTCTCCGTACCTCGGGATAAACCCGCAGCTGGGATCGGCAGCCGAATACGTCCCACTGGTGGGGGTGGGGGTGCGTGGGGGGGGGGGGGGGGTATACCTTTGCTGAACTCGAAAAGCTACGGGCCGAGTTAGTTGCTTTTGGCGGAAAGCGACAGAACTCAACAAGGTAGCTCACATAGGTCGAATATATTAACCGAAGTGTCACATGTGGCATTACAGGCGAGCACAAAGCTTAAACTTGACCTATTTTGCGAAGCATATATTTTAGTCGAGCATCATGCAATTAACAACCATACGGGCCGACGTTGGATGCCGTCAAGCGCTTTACGTCCTGAGATAGCCAAGAAAGGCATCTATGAGTACAGATAAGATCGATGTGCCATGGCGGGTCGAGTGGTATTCTGACGATAAATATCGAATCTTGTCTTCTACTCACGTGGTGCCTGTTTCTCCACCAAAGTTTTGCCAGGACTGCGACAGCAGCAATGCAAAACATGTCCGAGCACATGGGGGTACATGCACTCAGAATAACAAAATAATCGAAATTTGCGTTCGATTTTTTTGTCCAGCATTGGACAGGGCGAAAAGCATATCAACGCCAAATGCTAGTGCCGCGGATATTTGCTGACGCCAAGCGGTGCGACGACGACATAGAACACTCAATGTCTTCGGAGACCATCCAGGGACATTTGCTGTGCCATATCTCAATCATTTTGAATGATAACGACTTGAGATTTGCTATGAATATTCGCAATACGGGTCTGAATCACATATGTTCCGCTTGTTGGACAAAGTAAATAACGTTCCAAGAAAATTGGAACAAATCACTTTTTAGCTCTACACATTTTGATTACCTCATTGCACAGCAAAGCAGAATTATGAGGTGACAGCATTATTGTCCTTGAAATTAATTATATATCAAATGGTAACAACCGCCTGTTTTATATTATATCTTTATATTATATATTCGCTCGTCGATGTTATGCGTTTCGTTTGTGTATTCCTTCATTTCATCCAAAAGTCTCGGAAGGTGACCCCACTACGACACTCACACACGATCCACAATGAGCTAGAATGCATTTTGTAGAGGAGTTTTCAGGGCCATCCCTGAAGGGGGCAACTCTTCTGGCACGTTGATAGTTTAGTCAGACCTCGACGTTTGCGATGTTTAAAACCCCGGTTATGTTTTCAATGGTTCGAAGCCTTCCATCTCCGAGCTCTGATCTCACATCTTGACACGCACTTCCAAAACCAGCACTTCTATATTGTGCTATTAGTCAACAGACAAATGGCCACGAAGATCAAACAATAATGCGCAGCGTGATATAGCGTTAACAAGGTAGTTTCATTTTGACAGACAGGTGCAACTATTTCTATCAGATAATTACATCTCCACAAACAGCGACTCTCAGGCAGAGTCCGACGTACCTCTGTGGGGCCAGGGCTGGCTAGGCGGCGGCGAGCCGCCTGAGGGGCGACCGCCCCCCGACGACCGTTCGTCCAAGATCGCCAGAGAATGACTGAGGGCCCTTGCGGCGCGTTCGAGGTAACTCACAGTACATCACTATCACGTGATCAAAGTCACCTGACTGGCTGACTGCGCATTGCCAGGCCGTCGGCACGAACAAAGGCTCGCTCTGAACTGGCGTCTAGAGAGCACAATGGCTCTCTCTGAACCCCGTGCACTATACTGCAGACAGGCGCGCTCTCTGACATCAGACATCAGAGACACAATGTCAGCTCAGTCAGATATCAGAGCCGCCTCTGATGACATCCAGAGACTGACCTCGCGTGGGAACGAGTGCTGAGACGGCACCATGGTAGCCTCGCTCGGCCTGGCGCCGCACACGTGAGCTGTTCCGACAGGATGCACCGGATAGGCGACCCACAACAATCGGCTCGGTAAGGCGTACTGTTCAGACAGCCGACCGGCTCAGGGCGCTGCAGCCCAAATTACATTTCATCATCCAAGACACCCACATTCACATCACCCGGCATTGAACGTTGGGGGGTTAGGGTGCTGAATGACTGGGATTTAGATGCTCCAAAACCTAACTTTGTTACAATTTTGCCACAGGCTATGTAATGCATGTGTCAACCGCTATAACCGCTACCTCGTTTTTGTAATCCAAGTCGCTGTGTGTTTTCAAACTATTAAAACACATCGTCAGGGGTGATGGGGGCAGATTCTGCCCCTGGGGGATGAGGTAACGCTGACCGACTAGCGTCTACCACATTGGATTAACGAGCGTGACGAGCGTAACGAGCGTAAAGAGGAGGATTAACGAAGAGGATTAACGAGCGTAACGAGCGTACCACGAGCGTAACGAGCGATTAACGAGCGTGACCTACCTTCGAACAGATTCTTCGGTCCAGTGGCACACCCCGAGGACACCGCCTTGTCTCGTATCACCGGAGCGGTCCTCCGTTCACCGTGACGCCGATAAATCGAGATGGACTCGTCGGGTACAAAATGTGCTACGACGAGGAACCTGAGAGGAAGCGCGTGGACACTAGACCGTTACAAAATCGACGGATTTTAAAAAAAAAGTTGAAAATGTTAGGCTCCTCAAGGCTGCCACTATTATATGCATCAAAACAACTTATCAGAGCACAAAACCAAGCTTCTGCGATGCTCACACTGTTGACAACTTTTTGCAAATTTTGTATGCGAATTCATAATGTGTTGGTAATGGGACCTTCGTGAGGCAGTGTCCGTACGTAGATATACACTTGTTTGGTCGGGTTTATTTGACATGACATTGACGTGTTACTTTTGTGTCTTCCTCAGGGCCAAAGTCCTGCCGCCTTCCTCTCGCCAACTCCCGTTGCACTCTCCAACTTCTAGTCACGACTCAGCAATCTTCAGTCTCTTCTGGCCTACCCGCATTAACTGCAACGTAGCGATGCCTAAGTGCAAGGCGAATACGCGAGGTGCGACCAAGGCGTGGCTTATTGGACAGCCAAAGAAGGATATCACGACAGCCCGTCTGCCATCCAAGCGCCAAGTGTTACGGAAGTTCCTGTTTCATCACCAAACAGAAAAGCAGACAGTGGCACAGGCTATCAAGATGACGATTCCTGCAGTTCTAGAATACTGGGAGAAAGCCAGAGTTCCCGCCCAACGGATCGACAACGCAGAAAGAAAGCTGAGGAAATTGCATAAGGAATACGCTGGCCTCAGAAAGGCGATGACGTCAAAATGTGAAAGAGGAAAACCATTGCCGCCATGTTCGAGAGCGACCTGGATGACATTTTTGACATCGCTAAGGCGGACGCCATGACAGTAATGCCTGATCAAGAGGACAGAGAATTCCTCCGCACGCAAAGAGAGGACCTATCAAGTTCCAGCTTCGGACCTGTTGACAGGACCCTTGCCATGCGTGAGGCGCGTAAGAGTCAGCGGGTAGCTGCTGAAGACAACTGCAGACAACGTGTGCTGAAGCAAGCTACAGCTGAAGCTGAACATGTGCCATCCGAAGTCGTCATGAGTAATTCCTCGTCCGATGGCGATCCTTCGGATTCTGACGACGAGTACAAATCACCAAAGCGCACTAGACCAAAGCCAAAGCGCACTAAGATGTTGGCTACCTTCTCACCTGAAGTTGCCAGCTCACTAGACCGTGCCAACATCAGCAGCCGAAGTGCAGCGCTCGTCGTTGGTGCCACTGTCAAAGCCATGGGACAAGACCAGGACGTGATCCCAGTGTCCCACGTGACCATCTGGCGGAAGAGGAAGACTTCCCGCCAAGCTCTCGCTGAGAGCGATCGTGCTGAGTTCAAGGTGGACGGGCCAGTCTGTCTCCACTGGGATGGAAAACTTCTGCCCACCATCACCGATGGCCGAGAGAAGGTCGACAGGGTGGCCATCATCGTCACCAGCGGCGAGCAGGAACAGCTGCTTGGCGTGCCCGGCATTCCACATGGAACTAGAAAAGCACAAGCTGACGTCTGTCTCAAGACGCTGGATGAATGGGGCCTTCGTGATCAGCTGACAGGACTGGTCTTCGACACAACTTCTTCAAACACTGGGTTGACCAGGGGAGCCTGCGTCATCATGGAAAACGCTGTAAACCGGCCTCTGCTGTGGATTGCCTGTCGGCATCATGTGCTTGAAGTAGTGATGTCCAGCGTATTCTCCTCTGAAATGGGCAAGTCCACCGGTCCAGAGAATCTACTGTTCAAGCAGCTCCGGAACGTCTGGTCTTCGATTGATCAGACGCGGGCGTCTCCAGCTCCAACAGATGTCCTCAGGGAGTTCAGCAACCTCAGCGAGGAGAAGGCCTTCATCGTCAACGCCCTGCAGACAGGCTCATTCTCACGCAGTGATTACAAGGAGCTCCTCCAGCTTTGCGCCGTATTCCTCGGTGCAGTGAGCCCCTCGGATGTCACATTCAAGGCACCCGGCGCGCTCCACAACGCAAGGTGGATGGCCAAGGCCATCTACTGTCTCAAAATGTTCATCTTCAGAGATCAACACTCCCTGGGCAGCAAAGAGGATGGGGTACGCCAAGTGGGCCTGTTCGTCGCCTGCTGCTACACCCGGTTCTGGCATGAGGCGCCTCTGGCCGTACGGGCACCGCTGAACGACCTCAGCTTCATCAGAGCCCTGACTACCTTCCCTAACAGCAACGTTGCCACCGCTGGAGTGAAGGCGATGAAGCGCCATCTGTGGTTCCTGAGCGAGGAGCTCATCGGCCTTGCTCTGTTCGACGACAGAGTGAGCCACCAGCAGAAACAGAAAATCGTCGACAACCTGAAGCGGCCATCAAGCAGCCCAAAAGTGCTGAAGCGCCTGGACAGCAAGACCTTCGACCCAGCGCTACCTCTGGAGGACTACGTGACCGAGAAGACGACCCATCTGTTCGACGCTCTGGCGACCGACGGGAAGGCGGTGGCTGAAATCTTCAGGTCGAAGGCCCCAGCGACATGGTCAGAAGACCCAGGCTATCTGCGTCTGAAACAGCGAGCCAAGATGTTGAGAGTTACCAACGACTGCGCGGAACGCGGAATAGCCTTGATCCAGCGATACAACTCCACGATCACGCGAGATGAGGATCAGAAGCAGTACCTGCTTCGCGTGGTGTACAAACACAGGAAGGAGAAGCCGACGCCGTCTTAGATCAACATCAGGAAGTGTACGAGAGGAAAGGTTGCAACTAGCTTGGCGGTGGCGCTGAGATGGTCTCAGGCCTTGGAGACACCTGTGTAATGTTTATGATTTATACGGTACCGGCTGTAGAAGTGTACACTGACTGCTGTACAAGAATCAGGATAGGTATGTTTGTATTTGTGTTTGAATATATCCCTGGCCGGTAATACACTTAGTTCCTTTCAGAAGCGTGCTTCACATTTTTTTACGGTGATAAGAAAAGTACCAATAGTATGCTAATGGCGATTTAGTGTATTCGATCCGTCCAAAACGTTAAAAAAGTTGCCAAGTCTGGGTAAGAGCCAGAGAGTTGAAATGTGGTCTCCAGACGTCTTTCATGATGGGTAATCGGGGCAACCTTGAGGAGCATGAAAATTGCGACCTCGATTTTTTTGTAACGGTCTAGTGGACACCGCTGTCCCGCAAGAGTGCCACAAGCTAAAACCATTCCGTGTGCATGGTGTCCGTGTGTCTATAATTGTATTCAATGGAAATAATCGCCATGTGGAGTCCATGTCTTTATAGTCATGCATTTCATATCATAGTGCGCACCTACGAACCAGTTAACAATTCGTTTTCTCAACAGACTCTAAGTTAACAACTTGTTTGATCGGCATAAGCCATGTCTTTTAATGGGCATATCTGTAGCATTCATTGCAAATACGCACCGGAACATTTATTTTGTTTCGATGCTTTTGATAATGTTATGTATCCACACCAGAAGTCAACTCCGGAAGTTCAGATAAGAGGAGGTGTTCCGGCATTTTCCCGCGTGTAAAGGCAAACTTGTCCCTTGTCATTCCGCTGACCGTTGGCAGAGTATCAGAGCCTCCCACCCCATCCCACCCCCTCTCCGTGACGCAGCGGGGAATAATGCACTCTCTGATTTACGACGGCAATATCGCCTTAGCTCGACCACCCGGCGGTCTGGGACGCTCGCGGACGAGGTCACCTGCCGCTCTGTTGTTTACCAGCCGTGGGAACTGCCACCCGGCAGGGTCGACCCTGAGAAGGTGCTGCTCCACTTCCCACGGCTTATCCATGACGCAGCTAGAACGGGAAAGCCGGAGCCGGCCGGGTGTCACGTGACGCATCACGTGCTCAGCACAGTTCGAATTCCGCCTCAGACATGCCAAGAGTGAGAACCGGCAATTACGTAAGCCTTGGCAACGGCAGCTGTCAAACGCTCGGGGAGAAGCGCTCAAGACCAAGAATGCTTATTTGTGTGCTGCATCATGGCTGGTCGTAGCCCAGTTTGAAACGGTTCGGGTTATCCGGTTGAGCTTCCCAAGTCAGTTTAAAGGTTTTATTTTGAGCAGCAAGTGAACATTTTCACACTCGGACGTTACACGTGTGCAAATGATAAGATTTGCGCAATTGAAACAGCTACAATAGTGGTAAAAATAGTGGCATGTTAAACTCTGATTTAGAGAGTCATTCGGAAGTAATAATTTACTGGTCAGATGATATGCAATCTTGCGTTCATCATTTCGCTGTTTTTACTAATCTGTCTGCCGATGTATTTCTCAATATTATTACGATGTGCAATTTGAAACATTTCAATCCATACTTCATGGGCATACGAGGTCAGTATTGAACTCGTTTTGCCAATTTTAATAATTGCGTACGTCAACACTATTTGTTCGACTACCAATGTGTACTAATGGACGCTGACTTAACCCGCGCACGTCCGGGGGGGGGGCAGATATCTGCCCCCCCCCCTACGGTTTTTCCTACTTTGCCGCCATACTAATCGGGTTAGCAAGGCCAAACCTCGCATGGCTGCTCATTGGTCTTTTCTGCATATCCTCAGAAATTTTTGACCCTGGGTCATCTCAAGTCAGGTCACCAGGTCAGGCGAAGTGACCTAATGTCCCTCCGAGTTCTAGGTGGCATCACTCCCACAATAATTGGTCGATTTATTTCAAACTTATATCACGACATGATTTTACCAGGATCTATAATATGTATATCACGGTTTTTTTCGTAGCGTTGACCTGAGGTCAGGTCGTGGCCATGGCTTACCCATTATAAGCTTATGGAAAAATATACAAATGTTTCCTGGTTACATATTTGCTCTCGGAATGACCTCCACCCGTTATGGCGTGTAGTTGGAAGCTATTCGCAATGCTATCGCTGACATTTTTGCTCAGTGGCCCCACCAAGGTCAGCTGAGGTCACCTGAAATCACTAGCACATTTCTGCGCATTATATCGCAATGCATTGAGCTAGAAGGCTGAAATTACCGTCATTGTGCTTGTATCGCCAAGACGTGTCGATTGATATATTACATGACCTCCCTACTCTACCCCATGACCTTGACCTGAGGTCATTGTTTCGGTGACCCATCTGTTGATCTGACCTTAAATTACACAGCGTATGTCGATAGCACATTTCAAGGGCTGTCGAATAGCATTTGCAGTTTGTTTCTATCTGTTACAGGTCCTGAGATATGTGCCAATATCTGAGGGTCCCACCCGATCTGGTCGAATTTGACATATGATGACGCAGTGACCTAAATATTGACCTGAGCGAGAAAATGATCGAAATACTTTCGATAGAGCTTGTCAACAGCTATCCAAAGCCGTTTGCGGTTTGTCGCTACCTAGCATAGTTCTCGAGATCTTAGGGGGGGGCAGACATCTGCCCCCCCCCCCGGACATGCGAAGTTGGCGCGGACCGCCGGACGTGCGAGTGTTAAACTTCAGCGTTGGAATAAAGCCCAGAATGACACATGAACCGAAAAAGGTCACCCGAAGCCAAGCTGGGTAAATAATCTCAAATTACCTCAGAATGGTCAATCAATGCCTAAACAAATCGGTAAGCAGGTTGGGTGAAATGTCGGTCACCTCACCTGATGACCAGACCAGACTGATGCGTCGGGGCAGACCAGACCAGGGCTAGACCAGACCAGACCACACCAGACTGATGCGTCGGGGCAGCCGGGCAGCTGGCTCTGGTGACGTCACGCATCGGGTGACACCACTTCTTACCGATGTGTGGAATGTCGGTCACCTTACCACACCAGACTGATGCGTCGGGGCAGTCGGCAGCTGGCTGGTGACGTCACGCATCGGGTGACATCACTTCTTACCAAAGTGTGAAACGTCGGTTCACCTTAACACACCAGACTAATGGGTCGCGGCAGTCAGCTGGTGAAGTCACGTGACGGTCGCACTCCCTACCGAAGCTGCCATGCCTCTGTTTGCTGTTAAAGTGAAGTCTTGTTCTTGCTTTCTTTGTTTTTATTATTCATTATTTGCGCATGTATTAGTTATATTATATTATATACTTCTTTATTTTATTATATTTTACTTTTATTTGTTCCACGAAGAGAAATAAACTCTCGCAGCGATGCGGCGGTTTGAGAAGTGAGGTCCTTTCGCCGATAGTTGGTTCCGTTGGATGCTGGAAAAGCGCAGCAACGTCCATGGCGCGTTTCCATCACTCAAAGCTATGCTTGGCCGACCACCCATTTACCTGCATTGGGAACGGTGTGCATCATTTTAGAACCGTGCTAAGCAGATATGCGCAGTGATTTAAAGTCGTGGGCACGCCTGCAACCGGCAAGACACGGATCGGCGGAGCCACGTCGTGGGACGTATCCCGACGTAGACAAGTACACGACGCAGTATACGACTCGTGGACGTAGCCACGTAGTCGTGGACAAGCCACGTCGTGGACGGTTCCTCCAACTCAGTGAAGCTAAACGCTACGAGTATGGTGTTGCATGGGAAAAAATAGACCCAAGAACCCTCCAATCACCCTTATCTAAAAATCCGACGAAGGCGACGAAGATGTTGATATGTTACGCCCAGATGTTTCCGTGGCGCGACAACACTTATTTCATCCAAAATGGCGCGCTGAGTGCGCGCGCGCGCGTGTGTGTGTGTGTGTGTGTGTGTGTGTGTGTGAGTTTGGCCAGCCTGCCACCGTGTGGTGATGTCGGCTGTTTCCGGTAGTGTGTAGATGAATGTGGTGGTGGGTTATGGTTCATGGAATGACGTAGTCGGGGGTAGAAGGAATAGGATAGGTAAGGTTGACTTGATGTAAGGTGCCGAAGTTAGGTAGTTTGCAGATAACAGAGTAGAGCTGGGTAGAGGTGTGATGGGCTGTCTTGAAGTTGAGGCTGTAGGTTGTTCAGATGCTGAAGAAGGCGCAGTAGTGAAGAATGACGAGATGAGAAGCCAGTCCGGACGGTGCTGCTTGAGGTATGGGGTGCAGATGGGGGGGGGGGGTTATCGCTGTTTGAAGTGAACATTTCAAGAAAACATAGGTACTTAGGGGATCATGATTTTTGAAAAAATGTATGTATGCGTACACATATATCTTTTTTTTTCTCTCTTGTTTTTCCATGTCTCTTTTTGTTCCTTTTTCCCCTTCACAGTTGTTCCAATATGCGTGTTGTTGAAAGGAAGTGGAAGATATGTTCGTGTTATGTTGGGTGTTCATCGTTGAGAAGCGTGGTGAGGTTTAGTGGAAGGTTGTTTGTGGTGCAGTAATTTGTGATGTGTTGTCTTTGGTTGTTGTACTTGGTGCAGTATGTGAGAATGTGTTTGATTGTAAGTGTTCGGCGACATGTTGTGCATTGAGGTTGTAGTTGGTTTAGAATGAGGTAGGAGTGTGTGAGTGCTGTGTGTCCGATGCGAAGTCTTGTCAGTATCCTTTCTTTGAGTCTGGTGTTCTGATTGATGGTGTGCCAATATTCGTGTTTTGGATGTATATCGTGGAGTTGTGTTCTTGCGCTGTCCCATGTATGTTGAATGTGTTTGTTGATTGCCTGGTGTATTGTGGGGTAGTAGTCGGATTGTGAGAGTGCGCAGTTTGTGGTTTGTTGCAGTGTGGTGGCTATGTTTGCTTCGGTGTCTGCGTGTTCGTTGCCTTGCATGTTTGTGTGGCTTGGTATCCAAAAGAGGAGTGGTTGTTGTCGATTGTTTAGTTTGTTATGTATGTGCAGTATTTTGGGGATGAGGGGGTGTTTGGAAGTGGTTTAGGGTGGTATGCTTTGTATTGCTGATTTTGCGTCTGTGGCTATGATGTTGTGTTCGGTGTTTGTGTTGTAGATGGTACAATAGGCCGAATATATTGCATATAGTTCTGATGTGTATGTGGATGCTGTGTCCGGCAGACGGGCACGTAAGATGACCCGGGGCGGTGCTTGTCTGGTATACAAAGTGCACCGAAATCCACCATCACGACACACCTTGTGCGCATGCGTGGATCTTGTGATTGTTGAGGGTGTTATGCGGTAGTAAGTGAGTGGTGCTAGATAGGCTGGGATATATAGCTTCCTAGGAACTTGGGATAAGGAATTGATTGGGGTGGGAGTAAGTACATTTCTAGTACCTTTTCTAGATAGGCTTAACCCAGATGGGCCCCTGTGGCTCTTATTAAGCCTTAATACTTTATGGCTTTATGACTTTTATCTGCCGGCCGGCGCAAAGTTGAACAGCGCTCAACTTGGCCGTCGTACCGGTCCGGCGACGGGACCGGAGTACCGGTCGTACCGGACCAGACCAGACTAGACCAGACCAGACCAGACTAGACCAGACCAGACCAGACTAGACCAGACCCGGCCGTGTCTCGCCCGTCGGCCTAACCGCCGGTACCCGGTTCACATGGCGGTCGAACAACCGGCCGCACAACAACCTTACATGGTAAGCGTTCCGGTCGGACCGGAACGCTTACCATGTAAGGTAAAATCTCCGGTCCGGCCACCGGACTGTCCTCATGTGCGGTGCTCCTGAGAGCCGGACTTTGTGTTTGAGGTACTGTGTATGTATTGAGGTATGCATGAGGTACAGTGTATGTATTGAGGTATGTATTAGGTACAGTGTATGTATTGAGGTATGTATGAGGTACAGTGTATGTATTGAGGTATGTATGAGGTGCAGTGTATGTATTGAGGTATGTATGAGGTACAGTATATGTATTGAGGTATATATGAGGTACAGTGTATGTTGTATGTATTCCACAGACAAAAACACACCAAGCCGAGAGAAATGAACTGTGTTCGGAAGCATTCAGCGAGACAATCGGCTTCCAACATGGTATATCATGCTAGTTTGTCACATGCTGCATACTTGATGGATGGCCCCACGTCGAAGAACACAACAATGATGTACTCACCGAAACGTTTCCAGACGTTGCCCGATAGTCCACGTTTTCGCGGTGGCGGTTCGGCACGTCGGAAACGACCACGAGGCGCGGGCAACGTTGCCGGACCGTCCTCGAAAACAGTGCCGTGGTCCCAGGGGTAGAGGTCATCTCGCACGCGCTCCCCGGGCCACGCCACGGCTGCCGATTGGTGCGTCCAGAGGCACGCCGCCAATCAGCGTGCGCCGCTCAAGGTCGTCGCGTTGCGTCGGCCGGCGGGCGACGCCGGGAGCGCTCGTTTTTCGAGACGGCGGTGCGCGCGTGCAATTATGAGCATCGGTCCGCCGGGACCGAAAAGCACATCGACTACAAAGCCTCGCTCGCAACTCGAAGCTCCTCGGACCGCACTCCTCGTTTCTAGGCACGGTTGCCCTCCGGTCGTATTATGGGCAGCATAGAGCACGCAACGGCCGCACGATTCCAAACTTTTCAATCGATCACACGAACAGGAAGGAGCTTGGCGCCGACCGAACCAGCTCCTCCACCACAGTCGTCGGCTTCTGGAGTTCACTTCCGCGTCAGCTGTCCGCTGCTGATGTCCGCTGTTTATGTCCGCTGACGGTGTCCACTGCCCGTGTCCGCTGTCGATGTCCTCTGTCGATGTCCGCTGTCGGTGTCCACTGTCCGTGTCCGCTGTCGATGTACTCCGTCCCTGTCCTCTGACAATGCCCGCTACCGGTCCCCGCTGGCGATGTCCACTGACGGCATCCACTGTCCGTGTCCGCTGTCGATGTCCGCTGCCCGTGTCCTATGTTGATGTCCGCTGTCGATGTCCGCTGACGGTCTCCGCTGCTCGTGTCCACTGCCCGTGTCCGCTGACGGTCTCCGCTGCCCGTGTCCACTGTCCGTGTTCGCTGTCGATGTCCGCTGACGGTCTCCGCTGTCCGTGTCCGCTGTCCGTGTCCACTGTCCGTGTCCGCTGCCGGTGTCCGTGTCCGCTGTCCGTTGCCGGTGCCCGCGACACGCTTTACACCGGTGGACGTCGTAGGGTGCCGACGACGTATGCCTGGCTTCCTGTCTGGAGCTCTGCCGGCTCCACAGCGCCGAGACTCGTGCAGAGATCTGCAGAGATCTGCAGAGATCTGTGCAGAGATCTGTGAACAGAAACGTAGTTGGGAATTTCGAATCATGACAGCAACTTGCGCCTGAAGCGTGCTTGGCCATCAACCATTGAGAACTAGAGAAGCTGATGTCGGATGAGTGTCTAGCAACACGCGGGATCTCACAGCGTATCTAGTTCCGTTGAATAGGAAGGATAGGAAGACACAAGAGAGGCCTGACTGGATAATTTCACATGCAAGTGCAGCGGTTGAAGGTACCAAGTTGCTCTAAAGTTGGATTTATTATTGCTTATTCTACTGCATGATAACGATTAATTGTTTTGCCAACATCAAATTGAACGTCGAAGAGCAGCTTTGTTGATGATGTTCTTCCGATGTGTGGAAATGTTCTCACTTCCGATGTACAGGGAGCTCATCGAGTTCGGATGGGAATTGGTTGAGAACGACGCCACCGCTACGGAAGAATTTCTGCGAAGTTGATATTACAGCTTGTTACTGACATGTAGTATGATGCCTTCCATATTCAAGGTATGCAAATCGTCCCCGCTCTCTCAGGGTAAAGGATGTGTGCCTTGCAGGCTTCTGACCACAATACAAACATAACTTCATGAAACTGAACAGATGGAGCACACGGAAACCAGGACGTATTTTGGTACGACCAATTCAAGCCATGTGGACGACGGAACGTTAGTGAAAACATTTGTAGTTGTGTCGCCATCCTTGTTTTGAATATATTGAGCATTCGTCGTCCATCTTACGTGTGGCGGTTATTCTTCTCAGTGGCGTTTTTCAAGGGTCGACATGGTAGGCATTGTCTACTCATTTGTGGAAGCACTGCCATATTTAATAAACATTTCTGTTGCACAAATGACTACACATACCACAATGTATAAATATCTGAAACAAAGTTGCATGCGTATGTTGCGTCATCAAGAGCGTTCATTGCACCCAGGGAAGTGTTATCCTCGCAGAACTTCTCCTGCACGCTTCAGTTTATCTTCGCGTAATCAGTGGGGCGATATTACTGGATCGCATTCGATGAGTCGCGTCATAATTACATGCTTTTGCCGGCAGAAACTTACAGTAGGAGACACAATTAACTAAGGTAGGCAGACGCCCCTCGTCAGGCAACACAATTATGCTCCCGTACTGAGGTCGTCACCTATAAATCAACAAGTCACAAACGTTGGCGTGTTCAGCACAGAGCGCACAATAGGCGACATGGTCATCCCTTCTCTTCTTTCTCTCTCTCTCTCTCTCTCTCTCTCTCTCTCTCTCTCTCTCTCTCTCTCTCTCTCTCTCTCTCTCTCTCTCTCTCTCTCTCTCTCTCTCTATCTCTCTCTATCTCCCGGCTGCACAATGCGGATGCGCTCCGGCAGAATGACAGAATCCAGTTCTGCCGTCCGGGCAGAAATGAGGACCCAGCGGCGACTCGGTAACGCCGACAATTTCCGCCATTGAATTGTCGCCTCATCTTCGGCTCAGCTACACGACCGAAACGTGTTCTCCTTTGAACGCTGAACCGGCCGCGGCTACACGCTGTCGCCGGCACATATATGGTCACGGCTGACAACACTACCGGACCATCCCCACTGACCATACTACCGGACCATCCCCACTGACCATACCAACGGACCATCCCCACTGATCATACCACCGGACCATCCCCACTGACCACACCACCGGACCATCCTCACCGACCACACCACCGGACCATCCTCACTGACCATACTACCGGACCATCCTCACCGACCACACCACCGGACCATCCCCACTGACCATACTACCGGACCATCTCCACTGACCACACCACCGGACCATCCCGACTGACCACACCACCGGACCATCCCCACTGACCATACCACCGGACCATCCCCACTGACCATACCAACGGACCATCCCCACTGACCATACCAACGGACCATCCCCACTGATCATACCACCGGACCATCCCCACTGACCATACCAACGGACCATCCCCACTGACCATACCACCGGACCATCCCCACTGACCACACCATCGGACCATCCCCACTGACCACACCACCGGACCATCCCCACTGACCACACCACCGGACCATCCCCACTGACCACACCACCGGACCATCCCCACTGATCATACCACCGGACCATCCCCACTGACCACACCACCGGACCATCCCCACCGACCGCACCACCGGACCAGTGAAGCGGCCATGTCGCCGACCACTCGGAACAAGCCACTCGGCGCAATTTGCTGCCACGAAGTGCTAACAACGACCAACGTGACCGCACTTTTATCGTGGGCAGCACGCTTCCTGGGAATACGCGCGCTGTCGGCGGGGCGGAGGTCCGACTCCGCTGCTGCCGAAATGGCAAAGCTTCTGGAGCACAGGCTGGCCTGAAACTGGCTCGCAGCGCGGCGTCGCGCAGAATGCTGTGCCGGAGAGTCGGGTGATTTGCGGTGCAGTATCACGTGTGCTTGCTGACACCCGCACGTTGTTCTTGGACACTGAAAGGACTTGCGATGCGTGCATTGTCGCCCACGTGTTCCAGTTGACCCGACTTGAGTGTTGGAGCAACGGCTGATAATGCAGCCGTTGCTGAATTCAGCCTTATTCATCATACAAGGAGGATAAACGAATTTTAATAACTACATTACCACGGTGTATAGTGTGTAGTGTACAAAAAAGGATTGTGATAACCACATTGCCCAGGTCTGTAATGTGTGGTGTGTTATAAAATGAAATTGAATAAACACATTACGCTGTGGGGAAATGTGGTTGCGAGAGTGGGTGGGGCGGGAATCCCTCTGAATATATAACATCTGCTTCGCTGAAGGCACACCATTTGCATAGTAGGCGCAAACTTAGGGGTTCTTTTCAAAAGCATTATGCTTAGCAAATACCAGAACCCGTCAATATAGGTTCATCTGGGTCAAAATACCATTACATGTCAGTCGCCAAAAAGGCTATGTTCTAGAGATCTACACTAAATAAATGGCATGCGCAAATTAACGATGTGTGTTATTCGGAAGTGAATGGCAGTGTTTAGGCACGTTGCGTGGATAAACTGGGCTACCCTGTCCCTATAACCCCGCGGTTAGACAACTTGAGTGGTGTCGTGCTAATTTGCCGGTTAAATCAATCAGCGTCAATAGAATGCTGCCCGTGACGCCTTGATGTATTCTTCAGCTACGCCAGTGCTTCATATAGTTAAGCAGCTCAATAAGCTGAAGCCCACCCATGCCCTCGATCGGCCTTATGGTGCAGATTGGGTATCGTTGCCGATTATATGCCGTTGCATTAGCCCTTAACATCAGAGGTAGAGGAGGTGGATTCCTCACAAATCGCGCTTCTCGCAACAACAAGAACAGGGCGAGAGGAAGCGCGGCTTTTGGCATGACTACTTTCTCCGCAAATGTTGCGATATCGTTGGGTCATATTAGCTTACGGATGACGTCACCTGTGGACGTCACCTGTGAAGGCAGATCTGCCTATTCTGACAGTCATTTGTATGCATGTAACTGTGCTCGATGTGTTCAGATGGTTGAAGCTCCATGTGTTTGGGTATGTTTAGACTCTCCGTACATCACCAGTGACATTGCCAAGTTCAACGGAGATCGTTGCTCATGCTCAGGATTGACCTCGGTTGACCTTGTGCTATAATACATACGCTTTTGGACATTATTTGCGAACTGATTTCGATTACCGTGACCGTACGAAATCTTGCGAAGTACAAAGACGTCATTTTCAGGCTGTTGTAAGCAATTGCAATTCAGGCTTAGTATCCATCCTTTTTTCCTTACGAGAAAGGAACGGAAGGGACAACCTGTTCGGAAGCGTCATTGAATAGGAAAATTCGTGGAACGTCACTCGACAAGAGAACGAATCTCCATTCGTCGCCAGGAGGGTGTATTCACTGAAACTTCCGTTGGTGGGTGAGCACTCGAGTCTTCCTGGGGGCCGTTTTCGACGGAACGATTCCGGTGGAGATGCAGTTGGATGTCCTAAATTAGACAATCTTTTCTAATGAAGGGAAGAGCGGCCTTTCCAAGTGCCTCATGAATCTCCAAATGACTGGGCATTAACTACGAGGGTTACGCATCGTGTGACAAATTACCTAACCGGTTAATCACGCTCACGTCAAGTCAAATTAATTGTCAACAAAGGTTCATTGAAACCAGCTTCATTTTGTCGCTCAATTCGCAATTTGGTCTCAAATCCGGTGCATAGTTCGATGCGAGCTATTGGTACCCGATTTATCATAGTATTCTAACCCTTGACATGTCATTCAGGGTCACTGGTTGACCGCAAGGACAAAACAACGAGTATCTCGTTGTCTCGTGAAACGCAACGCCATGCTGTCGTCCGGCGGCTCTGCCTGCGAAAGCAAGAAGCAAAATGGCGAGCACGCAACCACGGATGGTGGCAGCCATCTTTGCTCGAATGACGGGGGTGGCAAGATGTGTTCGGTAGACGAGGCTAAACACGTTAGGCACTGGACTAGATTACATTCAGTGGGCCAAGTTAATACTAATCATGCGCCATGTCATATGAGCTAAGTTCATCAGCACTATCGTTGCTGGTTGGGCACGCATTGGTAGCGTTTGAGCACCACCAAAACGGGGCGGGGATGGTCGAGGGGTTGAGGTGCTGAGGTCTGGGTACCAAAGGTTCAGGGTTCAACACTCGCATAATTAAGGGAATTTCCCAATCCCGCAGCCCAACGGCGAAACAGTGTGGCCGGCGCCACTAGACGTGACCGTGCATAAAGTGCGTCGTGGAACACCCAATAAACAAACAATGAGCATCACCAAAGCTGATGGGAGCAACAGCTGTCCACTGTTGTCCACAACAGCTGTCCATCCACACAACTGCATACTGGTACTCAAAGACTGCTGCACGCCCGATGGCCGTTCTAGTCCCTGCCAGGTGCTAAAACGAGGCAGTGCCAAGTGTTCCAGACACGGATGCCGTCTAGTTCAGGGCTCACTTGTCACGTGTGAGGGACACACGCTGCTGTGTCGCCCACCGTCACGTGTGAGGGACACACGCTGCTGTGTCGCCCACCGTCACGTGCGAGGGACACACGCTGCTGTGTCGCCCACCGTCACGTGTGAGGGACACACGCTGCTGTGTCGCCCACCGTCAAATGTGTGAGGGACACACGCTGCTGTGTCGCCCACCGTCACGTGTGAGGGACACACGCTGCTGTGTCGCCCACCGTCACGTGTGAGGGACACACGCTGCTGTGTCGCCCACCGTCACGTGTGAGCGACACACGCTGCTGTGTCACCCACCGTCACGTGTGAGGGACACACGCTGCTGTGTCGCCCACCGTCACGTGTGAGGGACACACGCTGCTGTGTCGCCCACCGTCACGTGTGAGGGACACACGCTGCTGTGTCGCCCAGCGTCACGTGTGAGGGACACGCTGCTGTGTCACCCACCGTCACGTGTGAGGGACACGCTGCTGTGTCACCCACCGTCACGTGTGAGGGACACACACTGCTGTGTCGCCCACCGTCACGAGTGAGGGACACACGCTGCTGTGTCGCCCACCGTCACGTGTGAGGGACACACGCTGCTGTGTCGCCCACCGTCACGTGTGAGGGACACACGCTGCTGTGTCGCCCACCGTCACGTGTGAGGGACACACGCTGCTGTGTCGCCCACCGTCACGTGTGAGGGACACACGCTGCTGTGTCGCCCACCGTCACGTGACACATAATCGGGTGTAGCAATTCGAAGGTAAATTGAATGTTCCACTATACCACTAGCGTCTTGAATCGTCGAACGTTTCCAAATCTTAAGCCGCATGCAAACAATTACGATGAGTTGCTTTCTTCTCTGTTTCCGTCCTTCACAACTGCATACTGGTAAAACATTATAAAGTTGGTTCGAGCAAAAGTGCGTTCGAATTCCTTGAGAATTTCGCCAAGTTCTAGGAAAACTTTTGGTGCAGTGGGAAGTTTTTTACTCTTCCTCTGCTTAGCGCTCCTCCTACTTCCTCTCGCTCCGGCAGTGCGATGGTGACATCCCAGTTACTTCAAATCATGCTATCTCTAACAATCCTGGCAGGCAGCTCTTCCCGATGTCCTCCGGCTCCTCGTTTCATAACTTGAACAATTTGATGCGATATGACCGCATGATTTGGAGCATGATCCTCATGACCCTTAGTCACCGTGACACTTCAATTGTCTCCACAAATCAACTTAGCTTCACCACTATGAAATCCATTATGAGGCACGAGATGCTTCCGCTGTTCGTGGTGCCTAGATGATGAGTGTATCCCTGCTGTGACAATTTTTGTCCGCCCAGATTTGCATGGAACAATGCGGTTGATGCATAATTTACAAATAAGATCCTACTTTTACTTCCAAAACATGAAAAAAACGTATAAATATAAACATTTATAACTCCCGAAACATTTACCGCGTTTACTCTCGTATTTCTTTGAACGACGATTTCAAGAATTTCAGAAGTAAATTGTGACAAAAGTTAGTCAGACATCACAATTGAACAAAAAGAGGATCTAACTTCAGGTGGAGAAAACCTGACACTTTTTGAAGATGGTTGGGAAGGGGAAAGAATGACTTTCTTAATAACAAAGCTGCCCTGAAAACCATTTGTATCTAGTATACATCCATAGACCCAGTTGATAAGCTTCGGTTTGATTGGGGAGGGGCAAAATCAATGATTGCAGGGTGTAACAAAGTTAGGTTTTGGGGCATCTAAATCCCAGTCATTCAGCCCCCTACCCCCCAACGTTCAATGCCGGGTGATGTGAATGTGGGTGTCTTGGATGATGAAATGTAATTTGGGCTGCAGCGCCCTGAGCCGGTCGGCTGTCTGAACAGTACGCCTTACCGAGCCGATTGTTGTGGGTCGCCTATCCGTTGCATCCTGTCGGAACAGCTCACGTGTGCGGCGCCAGGCCGAGCGAGGCTACCGGGGTGCCGTCTCAGCACTCGTTCCCACGCGAGGCCAGTCTCTGGATGTCATCAGAGGCGGCTCTGATATCTGACTCTGAGCTGACATTGTGTCTCTGATGTCTGATGTCAGAGAGCGCGCCCGCCTGCAGTAGTCTGCTATTGTTCTCGACTCGGGCACGACGTCCGGACCATGCGACGCAATAGTGACGTGTTGGTCACGTGGGACAGGCGTTGCCGAGGGTATCTAGCGACGGTACCGCGAGGCAGTAGGGCTCTCTTGGAGGAACGGTCGTGTTGGGCGGTCGCCCCTCTGGCGGCCGCCGTCTGGCCAGCCCTGGCCCCATACTAAGGTACGTCGGGACTCTGCCTGAGAGTCGCTGTTTGTGGAGATGTAATTATCTGATAGAAATAGTTGCACCTGTCTGTCAAAATGAAGCTACATTGTTAACGCTATATCACGCTGCGCATTAATGTCTGATCTTCGTGGCCATTTATCTGTTGACTAATAGCACAATATAGAAGTGCTGGTTTTGGAAGTGCGTGTCAAGATGTGAGATCAGAGCTCGGAGATGAAGGATTCGAACCATTGAATTTAACCGGGGTCTTAAATATCGTCCAACGCCGAGGTACCCTAAACTATCAACGTGCCAGAAGAGTTTCCCCCTTCAGGGATGGCCCTGAAAACTTCACTACAAGGGGGACATCAATCATCATCATCATGATGATCAATCATCATCATCAATCATCAATGATTGTAGGGGTCAGTGGCTCCCCTTAGCATATGCAAAGTGACCCATGCATCGCGTACACACATCAGCAAACTCGCGTCAAGTTCGCCCCCGCTCGCAAGAAAGACCACATGCCCATCTGACGATCTGCGCCTTTTCAATCCTCCCACGTCAGACTTTCGTCGACAGCCCTTCCACTCCTTCCGTGTCGGCGCCTTTCCACTCTTCTCACATCGGAGCTTCGTTGGCAGCCGTTCCACTCCTTTCACATCGGAGCTTCGTCAACAAACCACGACTTCCGTCAGCTCTCCTGGTTCCATACAAATTGGCGCGAAGCATATCGACGAATGGAACTGACACCCGCCATTCTGTGAGATTCAGAAGCAATCATATTGGGCTAACACCCTGTCATACTGTAAGTCACCACAAATGACGTTGCGAAATTGGATGCTGGCAGGCAGTGAAATGTGTCTGCCCTGTCAGTTCCTGTATGGCAGAGAATCGGCAGCAATTAATGTGATTGCCACGTGTGGAGGTCTGCTTCCGATGATCCGCATGCAAGAGGCACCTTCGCGTTCCAGGCTGGGCAGCCGGCGCCAGTGTAGACGGAGGCGGAACATCAGGAAAAAGTCTCCGTTTCGGGCCAGGGTGGACGCGGATGTCATTAGAAGACTGCAGGGGCGGGTCCAGAAATTGTATGGGAGGAGCTTGTTCTGGAGGTGTGCCAATTTTCTCCGGAAGGGCGCCGTCGGGTGAAAAAAAAAATATTTGGACGTGTCAGGATGCATTCGAATATCATAGAGGGTCCCAATTCTCTGGAACTGACTCGAACTCGAAATTATCCTTTTGCTCTCCGAGGGATGCCATCGACTGAAAAACTTGTTGAGCGGTGGGCGAGGTGCACTCAAGCGCCCTGGAGGGACGCCTTTTTCCAGTTGAAGGTGCGCCACATGCCTGTCGGCGAGGGAGGCAAATTCTCCCTCCTGGATCCGTCACTGGAAGACTGCATGTCCCAGTGAAGTGAGCAGGTTTGGCCTACGGTGCCCGGGGACATTGCAGGTAACCAGCGCCGCGTCAAATGCTAGATAAACATGCATGCGCTGTCATTGGAATGCCGAGGAAATGCGATTCGAAAAGGGTGGGGCAAACTGCAATAGACACCGTATTGTTTGCAATAGACACCAAACTTGCAATACACGACTTGCAATAGACACCAAACTGCAACTACTAGTGTCAGCTGTCAGAAAACAAATTGATGTTGCGCAATTTACACCGTAAACATGGGGAAATCTGGGATCTACACACACATGGCTAGAACGCAGTGCGCTGCGAACATACGAGCCCACACAACGCTCAGCAAAATGCTATCTGGCTAATATAAGTCACACCTGTTCTTATCCGGCACACTTGCTGCGAGCGCATAGTTAGTAGGTGGCGCCACTCAACCTCTGCTCCAAGATCCGGGATTCTCTCGAGCGAGTATTAACTGACATATATCCCCAGTCGCCTGAACATCAAGCGTTGTCAATTTTAGTGGCCGCGGACGTGTTTTCCTTCACCATTTCCAGCACCGCCCTCCCGTCGCCAGAGGGGAAATAAACATGTCAGAGAAATAAAACAGAGCTGTCTCGTCGGCAGGCGGTCCCTGGTGACCATGGCAACTAGATGGATTCCCGGAAGTACACTTATGGTGTCAGACGAACACACAGGCCTTGCCAAGACACATATAACTGGTAATGTGAAGTGCCAAATTGGACCGAATAGCACCACAGCGGGTGGAACAATATTCACTTGGTCTGCAGCAAAGTAACGTCCAGTTGATCTGGAATACAAGAGGAATCCAATCCAAGTGCATCCATCCAAGTCACATTATAATTCAGTAGTACAAATGTCAAATAAAACATAGTGAAAGAAATATCGAATTGAATTTGAAATTCGCACCTGCAACAGCGTTCTACATCTACACGATGCACACCGTGTTCAATCGAAGGGTGTGTGTGTTTCATTGCTGGCAGTGACCTGTGCATCCAAGTGAACTGGAATGCGCCAGCATTAAATCACGGAGTCCCGGCCAGGAGCTGTTTGTCCGAGTGAAAGTCATTTTGCTGGAATTTCGACAATTTGTAATAGCAGTTCCTTGTCATCAATACAAACTTACATTTCCGGAAAATTAACATGTTTACGCATGGCCGTTTTCAGCACGCCGCAAATGCAGACAGTGTGACATGAATGGATATTAACTGGACTTGAAAATCACTGGAATGATGAATGGAAGACCATGCACAATCAATTCCAATTCACATACTCATGGGGATCGTTGCTGATTTCTGCCGACTTTAAATTAGCGTCCCCTGAGTGGCATGACGCATTACTGTGATTGGCTGATGTAAAAAAGACCAAACAAATGTTCCACACCTATGCCAAGTCGGAAACTCATCCCTTGGACCAGTTCAAATGCTAAACCAGAGCTAAAAACCAGTCACGAGGTCAGACCCCCATCGCTTGGAACTGGTAGCATGTTCACGCATATCTGAGTACAGTCGCTATGTCAGAACCCCATCGTTTGGAATATGTCTATGACTGGAGTATGGAGTAGGTCTGATGGTGTTATGACCCCCAGAACAATTTGATGCACACATGGCTCATATGGGTTTCGCGTCGAAGCATTGGTTAAATGCTGCAGTTACTAGTGCGTGCATCTATCGCCACCATTTCGGGAGAAAACCGAACGCGGCTATGAGAACATCCCGTGGCTACGTAGTTCACTATACACACTGCGCTGTCCACGCTCAAGGCATAGTAACGAACCGGGGACAATATGCAAGCGTTGTCGATATTTGTCGTCAAAGCCAGCAAACTCGGTTAGCTAGCTGGTCTGCGGCCCCATGATTACGGTGCCCCCAATTCAGCGGTTCCCTGAGGCATAGCTACCGGACGTCCACCGCCGGGGTGCGAGCATTTCCGTGCTGGCTGGAATATTGTGCGTTTTTCTCGTGGAAAGCAGCCGTTTGCTTTGTTTTCGTGCTCTCTGTCTTCTTGTCCTGTGTCCACTTTCGTTAATGCAGTCAGCAAATGCATCGAAGGAGGTTGACCGTGCTGTGGTGGATCGATGCAACTTCATACCACATGTAGCGTGTAGCTGTATACAGCACTGCTAAGTAGATTGCTTTCGATCTACGGATTGCTCCCAAGGCCTGATCTAATTTCCTCTGCCTGGCACAATCACCGCAGCAGCACGTACGGCAGCAGGTGTAGCAATCGTAGAGCCACCAACGTCCGAGGTATCTAGCATGCTGGCATCAGGGCTACATCTCCTGGTCACAGCTCGATCCCTTGCGTTGCCGGGCATACCGTCAGCACGAGTTCAGACAGGCTGTACGCTGTGGACTAGCGTACGGCCCACAATGAGCCCATCGGCCCTTCTGCCTACGGTTTCCGAGTTGAGTTGTTACTTTTCCCATTACAAAAATGGCACAGGACACGGCACGGCACGGCACATGGCACGGCAAGCTAGATGATGGCACACAAATAGGCACGGCAAAGGGAAAGGGGTCATTCTAAGAAGGTAAAACATCGATTGATGTGGAAAGCAAACAATGCCAGAGCTGCAAAACATTCCAGCCAATGATTGAGTTAGCACCAAATCGACATTCAAAAATTATTCCATGAAATCTGCATGAAATGAGTTCTTTAATGAATGAGTTCGTTTCCTTAATGAGTTATTAATGAAAACGTTTCCACTAGGCATCTTGTAGCATTGGGTTCAGTATTCAAGGCAAATTTATATCTACATTGTAATATTGTTATTAATGATATGCCGATAGTTGTGTAGCAAACTCCGATATGGCACAGAAAAAAGAACGCCTATCGTTTCATAGGGTGCTGTGACTGACTTGCCATCGTGCGGCAGCCTATTTGCACCACAAAATCGTCAAGTCGTTCACACTGGTGTTCAATCGCAGCTGTGACATTGGAAAAGGTGGTTTTCGAGCTAAGTACGTGAATTACCGATTAATTGAGCCTGATTCCTGAATGATAGCACCTGCAGGTTTAATGAGATAGTCGCAGAGAGAGAGAGAGAGAGAGAGAGAGAGAGAGAGAGAGAGAGAGAGAGAGAGAGAGAGAGAGAGAGAGAGAGAGAGAGAGAGAGAGAGAGAGAGAGAGAGAGAGAGAGAGAGAGAGAGAGAGAGAGAGAGAGAGAGAGAGAGAGAGAGAGAGAGAGAGAGAGAGAGAGAGAGAGAGAAACAGAGAGAGAGAGACAGAGAGAGAGAGAGAGAGAGAGAGAGAGAGAGAGAGAGAGTGTGAGAGAGAGAGAGAGAGGTAGAGAGAGAGCGAGGGGGGGAGGAGACAGAGCACACACACAGTTGAAAGTGGTACCGGTTTCGCTCTTGTGATGATGTCTCCTGTCGGCGCCAGGTTAGGTTTGGCAAACTGCTGCGCTTGTTTGCCTTGAGGCAGCGTCCTTTCCATTGATCGGCCCACAGAGTACATGGCGCGTGTCCTTGATATAAGAGGGCAGTCGTCTCTTTGTATGTGCTCTGTTCCTGTCCGCCACGCTGTGCAATGCGGCACAGTCTACTACACCGTGCAGTGCGGCACAGCCTACCACGCCGTGCACTGCGGCACAGTCTGCCACACCGTGCAGCGCGGTACAGTCTGCAGTGGAGTTCCGGTACTCCACACTCCGGCGCCGGCACTCCTGCAAGCCCTCACTCGCTGGCCGGAACGTCACCGTCGCGGAGGTGGCGCTCGCCGTGGTCTGAAGAGTTGATGTACAATGCGCACGTCATTTCAAGCAGATGCTAGGAAAGCACAATCATCTGGACTGCTCTTGCTGCATCGATCCTGAGACTACTTCCCCCACCCCCACCCCGCCCACCCCAGCGCTAGTAGCGAATGCCTGTCCTCACTGCACCTGTTGCACAAATACTGGAACCAACTTCCCCCAGACCCCTCCCCTTCCTCAAGTCTGCGGGAGAAGACGCCAGCTGCACTCGCTCTGAGACGGACCGGAAACGACCACTTCCGATGCCATGCTCGCAATCGATGGCCATTCAAGTCGTGCGTCACGATTCGTCGGATACGCTGTAGATCCGGCCGGTTTCATTGCCGCGCGAGTGGCCGGAGCCTCACTTCGGGAGCCGACGGTGCGGGCTGCCGGAGATGGTGGTGGTGGTGGTGGTGCCGGAAATGTGCCCTTTGATGTCACCGCTAGCTCTTCGAAGGGCGCTAACCTACTATGTGGTGGGTGGGGGTGGGGGTGGGGGAACCAATGACCCTACCCGATGAACACGCACAATTTGCGGCTCTTTGATTTTTAACGAAGGATGCTGATTGCGTGTTGTGTTTCCTTCAAATAACTTTCTTTAAAAAATGGTTGGATTTCGGCAAGTCGACAAATATATTTGCGTGAACCATTGCCGGTTTGTGGAAGTAAAGTCCAAATGTTTTCCCTTGGTTTCGCCAGTTGTTACTTCATAGCTACAATTTGTACCTTGAAAGAATCCAATAGTTATTGTAATTAAGAGGCTGATTACCTTGATTTATATTGCTTCCAGAACTTCCTGATTTTAAGAGGTGAGATGAGGAGGAATCCGCCCAACGGTCATTTGTGTTCCTATATAAACGCAACATGCTACATCAGCAGGTTTTATGCCGATAGTCTGCATTCATCGTTGTTGTTGCTAGTTCGAAGTAGTATCCAATGGCTGTGATTTCCCTGCACTAGCTGTAAAATAAAGAATAAAACACGTTCTATGCGAAATATAATTGTCATGCATGTACCCATGTGTCACTTTCGTGTTAATTATAAAAAGCAAAAGTCGGATTGCTTCGCGTGGCAGCTGAAGCAAATATGTGTGGTCGAATCTTTGCATTTGAGATGCAGTGACTCTATCGAGGTGCCGTGTGGGCGGATTCAGACACCAGAAATGAGGAATTTCGTGGTACTTGATTTTGTATTGGGTTGCCATCTGAATGTACGCACTCATCATGCAATTTACTCTAAACGTACACTTTCCCCTATTATGAGTCTCAAAAATGATAGAAGAGGATTTATGATATTGTACCAGGACGGATATGAATCCAAGAAAAGGGATAGGTTGAATTGTATCATAGCACGAAATCCATTTCCAGCCGGGTTGTAAATTTGCAAACTGATTCATATCTAAAAATGTACACCGCATTTATATGCATTGTACCAGAATGATTGATAGCAACGCAGCAGCTACGCTCATGTTAATCACTTGAAATTCTGCCTTGCTCAAAGAGTTCAAAACACGGCTGCCTGAAAATTCGGAAGCATGACAGCATATAAAGAGGCGTATGGAAATAATTATAACGTACAAAACTCCGTAAGCCACCAAGTGCAAGCTTCAGCGAATGGAACCACATGTACGCGCCAATTGCGTGAACCTAGAGTACGTCGTTGTACATCCTAGAGTACATCCTAGAGTACATCCTAGAGTACACCGTTGTACACCCTAGAGTACATCCTAGGGTACATCCTAGAGTACATCCTAGAGTACATCCTAGAGTACATCCTAGAGTACATCCTAGAGTACATCCTAGAGTACATCCTAGAGTACATCCTAGAGTACATCCTAGAGTACATCCTAGAGTACATCCTAGAGTACATCCTAGAGTACATCCTAGAGTACATCCTAGAGTACATCCTAGAGTACATCCTAGAGTACATCCTAGAGTACATCCTAGAGTACATCCTAGAGTACATCCTAGAGTACATCCTAGAGTACATCCTAGAGTACATCCTAGAGTACATCCTAGAGTACATCCTAGAGTACATCCTAGAGTACATCCTAGAGTACATCCTAGAGTACATCCTAGAGTACACCGTTGTACACCCTAGAGTACATCCTAGAGTACATCCTGGAGTACGTCGTTGTACATCCTAGAGTACATCCTAGAGTAGATCGTTGCGAAAGCGTAAACCTGTCAAAGGCGTTCCGATGGAGCATCGAGGCCCATCAACCTGTTGTTTGTTTTTCTGCCAGTTGAAAGAAGACACTCCGCAACTTCTGCGTCGTTCGTAGCTATGTCCTCCGGGAACCTACTACCTGCAGCATTTTCTGCAGTATTTTCGAAAAGAATCCAAAGTGTTGCACTTCCCCACCAGCGGTCGCTCTCCACGCCGCTCTCCCGTGAAGTGCATTGTCACGATCGCCAAAAAGCGACTACAAGTTTCCAGAAGTTCACTGCTGTGTAGATGGCACCCCTGAGTGCCGTCCAAGTGAGAGCTTCGCCGTTCCAGAGGTTACTTCGAAAGACGCGACCATTTGTTTTGAAATTCCGTGGCGATTCTGCCGCAAGCTACTGAAGCTCGCTTCGTTGATATATAAAGCTAAAGCGCCAGACGAGTTTCCATTCGTTGCATCTGTGCTGAAGTGGTTCTTCCGTGGAATGAATCCATTTTAATTTGGTAGTAGCTAAATCCATGATTTTGAATATTTTTTTCCACGCATAGCAATTGGCGCTTTTGTGGCTCCGACTTGGAATGCTGTGCGATAAATGGAACGATTAGCGAAATCTAGTCGCAGCCAATGTGCCCGTGTGCAATATTCAGAGCGATGAGTGCAACTATGCAATGCGGTTTCATGCGAGGCGGCATGCATTAATCCGTCGCATTAATTTTCAAATACTCAAGACGTACTTCACATTAATTTTCAAGTACTCAAGTATGCAAGTACTACAAGACGAGTCCAGCTTGCCACATTCCATGAATTTACTCTGATCTTACTCCTCGCCTTTACTTGTGTAATGCCCTTCATGCTGTTGACTCCCAAGCCACTTTTAGTCACGCGATCAAATCCACTCATCCTCCCCTCATTGCATCCCCTCGCCTTTCACTATATTCCTATACCTCCCAGTCTATCCAGTTGCCTCCCAATCCATCCAATCCTTCATCCACCACCTCATCTCCAAATCCACCCCACCTCGCCCAGTCAACCCAGCACCCCCACTGGCCTACCACCTCGCCACAGTTGTTATCAGCTGCTGTATTTTCAGCAGGATGCCGTGAATGGCTGAGGCCGAAGGAGCCGGAATCCTGTATGTCAGCGGGCTTCCGTCGTTCAGGGTTATTGATTTCCGGTCCGGATATCACCGCGAATTTGTGTGCCAACAGAGCCGCCACTTCCCGGCGGAAACTCGTGCCAGGCGGATCCCACGCACCGCCGGCATTGGCACGATTACACCGAGTTGAAGCGTCAATGGACAAGTTCTTCGACGCGTAGCCGCAATGCTGAATTAGTGAGACGCGACGGTTTTGGAGCTGGGAAAGTTGCCGCAGACGCGGCATCGACGCACAAAGGGGTGCGTCGACGTGTTCCGCCACCCGGACGATCTGTTGCCTGTGCTCACGTGTTGGTAACTGCGCTGTGGTGTGTCGCTCACTTCGTCCAGACGCCATCTTTGCCAACATCCTGCAACCCGGTTCAGCTTTGCATCACATAAGGCCAAGTTAGTCTGTCGGGTCGCCATATTGACGGAGGGAGGAGCTACTCAGCAAGTCGCGTTGCACGTCGACACCGGAGGCACAATATTATATCTCTGCCCCTGTTGTTTGTAAATTGTTCGTGAGGGTCGCCATTTCCATGGCCCATCATAACCTTGTCAAGGGCAGTGTTCTGACCCAAACAAGGTCAAGGCTATTCGGGTTTTGGCAGAACGAACCGAAGAACTTGTCGATCCGGATGCGGTACAACTGCTGTTCTATCGATGCCGAGTTGTTCACTGTCGATACCAAAGGCGGTGAGGAAGTGATGAGCCTGGATTTCTTCAAAAGGTTCAGCGAGCCTTTTGGTCTCGTAGTAGGCAAGATCAGTGCTCTCGCTGCACGCACGATATCCAGCCGGTGTCGCACCCAACTGTGCGTGGTACAGGGTCAAAATGCAGATCTTAATTTTGTCTCCAATGAGGAAAATACCAAAAGGCTGCCATGTAAGCTCTTTGGGTATAGAAAACATGGTAGTATTGGTTCCTGATAACATGAAAAATGGCGCCATTGTTATCCGGTCAAAGATGACTCGGACTTAGCACATTTGATTTACCAAGTAACCAAATGTGTAAAGTAAGTAAGCAAACCAATTTCCAAAAGAAACAAAAAAATAAGAAGTAACCAAGCCAAGGTCTTCCACATTTGGTATGCCCGTTGTCAGAAGCGATGTTGCCAGAGATCACACAGAGCATGTTCGGAACGTACAGCACACAATGCGTTAACATTTTAGCTGTATTGGTGAATATTTTAACATTTGAGCTGTGTAAAATGCTGAAATGTTAAAATGCTGTCCTAAACTGTTAAAATGTGTTATCAGAATTAAAATGTTCAAATGTTACAATTAAATTAAAAGCAGAATTAAAATGTTAACATGTTAAAATGTATTAAAATGTTAAAATGCTGTGATAAAATGTTAAAATGTTGTGTTGAACATTTTTGCTGTTGTTGTCATCCACGAACCGCAACCAAAAATTGCTAAAAACAAGAATGTATGCTGAACCAGCACACGCAATGTCATATAGGAAGCCAGAAATTGTAGTAATGCTATCGACTACCTTCTACCTCTTAGCAATGCTAATGATGTTAAGAACTTACCTGGCGGGTAGTGCATGGATAAATTAAATATATGTTTTGTTTGCAACTGCTACGCCCTGTACATTATGCGATTATCAGAAGACCTTCCCAACGGCATAATTTGACCTTTCATTCAAAATATGAATGGGTCTGTCGAATATATTATCAGTTTTGACACTTGCATATTATTGTCATACCTCGAATAAAGTATATTTACTGCACACAAAAGTATTTGTTCCATGATTCATGTCAATTCGACCACTAGAATTATCCATGGATGCAGGTGCACTAAACAATTTCTTTTATGGCCCAGCAAAAATGTTTTACGCAGATGTAAAGCATTGCCAACCTTAGAGTGATGCCAGTCTCTTGTCAACTAGAAAGTAATTCCCAACCACTTATTTGGACCAGATATAATGAGTACAATACATTGACGCCAATGTCCTCCAATTTTCCCATTCACAACTGTCTGGAATCTTAATTGCCGCTCCATTCGCGTTTGTTGCCTCCTTTCTAGGATGCCTGGCTGCGCGTCTGATTACGTCAGACTCTGCACGCGTCAATCTCGGGGTCACTCGGACTCCCAACTCCCGAGCAGGTCAAGCGGTGAGAACTCGCTCCGGGTCACGGAGTGGAGCGGACCGCTATCGCCTATAACATACCTCTCTCCAATCAGAAAAGCGCCGTTCCAGCTAGCCCGCCTTCAATTCATCCATGCCCGGAAGTGATTCACTAGCATTCTACACAGACGGGCTGAGCACCCCCTCCCCCACCTAAGCATCACTATAGATCAGGTGTGACGGATTCGGCCATTCCCACAACGATGGCCTGGATATCTATCTCACTCTGTCGAAGCCAGTCGGCCAGGAAAAAGTCGGCCACGCCCAACGATCTGACTCCCTTCCTCAGTCGTCCACAACGACCTGAATCCGTTCGTCAGTCTCCCACCATCCCAGAGTGGCGCCAAAACACCACGCTTCCTGTCGCCACCACGGAGTTAGCCCCTTTTAATCTGGGTTACCTAGGCGAAAATTGCTCCCACGCTTCGCGGCCATCCGGGTCGGCGTTCTGTCCCAGCTCCAGACGTCCGCGGATGAATCGTCTCACTCGTCTGACGTCACCCGGGCGGAGTGGCGTCAGGGCGTCAGGGCGGAGTGGCGTCACCCGGGCGGAGTGGCGTCAGGCGGGAGTTCCACCCGTATTCCGTCGTCCGGGGCAGATCCGCCCACGACACCGGCACTCATCGCGACACCGGCACTCATCGGCGGCGGGGTGGGCCGCCTCGCGTCGGCCGAAGACCGTCGCGGATTGTCTTCGGACTTCTTTCTTTCTTCGGATTGTCGTCCTTCTTCGGGCTGTTTTCCTTCTTCGGATTGTTTTCCTTCTTCTGTCCTCGCGGATTGTCTTCGGATTGTCTTCCTTCTGCTGTCCTCGCGGATTGTCTTCGGATTGTCTTCCTTCTGCTGTCCTCGCGGATTGTCTTCGGATTGTCTTCCTTCTGCTGTCCTCGCGGATTGTCTTCGGATTGTCTTCCTTCTGCTGTCCTCGTGGATTGTCTTCGGATTGTCTTACCTCTCCTGGCCTCGCGGATTGTCTTCGGACCGTCTTCCTCCGTCGGACGTCGCGCCGCCGGGGGACGGCCGGCACACAGGTCGGTATTGATTGCTCTCCCGTCCGGGCCGCCACGCCGGCCGACCGTCCTCCCAGCTGGCGGCGACAATGCCGGCGCGGCTGTACACGCCGCGCCGCGCGTACAGCCGCACCCAGCAGTGACGTCATCAGCCCGTCGGCCGACCCAACAGTGACGGCATCAGCCCGTCGGCCGACCCAACAGTGACGTCATCAGCCCGACCCAACAGTGACGGTAGCAGCCCGTCAGCCGGTGGTCAGCCCGGCCCGACAGTGACAGGCTTCATCGAAGTCGACCCGGCGCCGTGAATATCACAACAGGACACTGAATTCTGCCTATCAAATTCGCATTTACTTTCTGGTATGGACCATGAATATTCTCTTTCCACTCCTCGTTTCAGTGGAGCCCCATGACACTCCTCATTGCCTGTCGACAAGATTTGACACGCCTCCGACAGCGTCGAGTTTTAGTATAATTCACAAAGTGATGGCGTGGAAGAAAAATACGCTTCCATATGTGAAGACCGGCCTTGACATATGGCAGCGTATTTTTCGTTCTGATTTAGCGTGCGTTCAAGGTCGCCCGGACGGCAAAGAATTCAGGAGAATCTATGGGCCAGTCGGAAAAGATTTTATCCAGTTTGCCGTTCGAGACCGTCCGGAAGTCTCAGAATTAATCGAACGGATTCCATCGCGGGCGCACGAAATATTCTCAGGGTGCTTGGTCGGCGGTGACAATCGTTGCGCTTTTGTGTTTTATGAGACGCATGCTTCACTACTGCGTCGCGTGGCATTCGTCAGTGTGGAAGCTGCAGGGGAGTTGAAGCTAGCAGCCAATGAAGCTAGCAGCCAATGAAAATCAAACTTCGTAATCACAGAACCTACCTTTTACATACATACATACATACATACATATATACATATATATATATATATATATATATATATATATATATATATATATATATATATATATATATATATATATATATATATATATATATATATATGTATATGTATATATATAGATATATATATATATATATATATATATATATATATATATATATATATATATATATATATATATATATATATATATATATATATATATATATATATATATATATATATATATATATATATATATATATATATATATATATATGCATAAATATATATATATATATATATATATATATATATATATATATATATATATAATATATATATATATATATATATATATATATATATATATATATATATATATATATATATATATATATATATATATACATATATATATATATATATATATATATATATATATATATATATATATATATATATATATATATATATATATATATATATATATATATATATATATATATATATATATAACTCCGTGAGGTCTAATCACGTGCTTGCGTGGTGTAGTATTTCATGAACATGGCTTAGAAAGCTAGTTAAGCCAGTAGTGTTTTGTCCTCAGTATTGCTTTGTTTGTTTATTGGATGGTTCTCGACGCACTTTGTGCACGATTGCGGCAAATGGCGCCGCCCACACTGCTTGCTTTGCACTCAATAGGAACAATTGTAATGTATGAGGCCTATTGCGGCTCTATATTTCATCATCGTATCATAAGTTAGCGGTCTTAGTCGGCTCAATTAACACGTCGGACGGACTGGGCTGCGCCGTACATGTATGCATAATGGTATGCATGTATCAGCGAAATTATTAATGCGGCTGCAGGTGGAATGGATGGGTTGCTGAATATGACTATGTTCGCACGCTCATCGATACCAATGCGATTGCAGTCAGCTTGACTGCATGAAGGTTTGAAGTTTGAAAGTTGAGCTATGCCCCGTAGTAGGACGCCACACTTGTGGTCCTTGTGTAGACCATAAAAGGCCAGCGTCCGGCTGTGATTTGATGCTAAGTCATGTACAGCCTTATTTCAAAGTTTGTCCTTGCAAAAGAAATCTTAAAATGCCCCTGAGTTGTTGCTTGTACCCCAGAGACTAAGTTTCTATTAACCCTTAGCATTGTTATCTGCCAATGCAAAATGGTGTCTTTCATTATTACCATGCCGGTGAATGACACTCAGATCATTTTCTCCGCATTATTGTGTAAGCTTGACAAAGATCTGTTGTCGAATATATGTCTTGAAGAAGTCCTTTGAACTAATTTTTTCCCCATTGCATACTTGAGGAATCAGGCTAGCGTACTTTAATTTAATTAAATGTGACACAGACTTGCAATTATCAAGAAGCATGATGCTTAATTAGCTCATTTGGCATGCACGTTAATACTTGTGTTGGTTGTGATGTGTCATTAAAGCTTGAAAAGCACGGTCATAGCCCGGCAAATATCCAAAAGACCCGCAGAAATTCCCGTAGGTTTTAAACGGGCTTTCTGACCGAGTTTTCGATGTTTGTTGTTGCCGCATCTAATCTGCGCCATATATATATATATATATATATATATATATATATATATATATATATATATATATATACATATATATATATATACATATATATACATATATATATATATATATATATATATATATATATATATATATATATATATATATATATATATATATATATTTATATAAATAGCTCACTCCCTGCCCCTGGTATCGCACACCCTCTAGACCTGTAACAAATAAAGCCTCAGGCGGGTCGCCAGTCACCATGACTATCGCCAGCTACATTCACACCGCCAACGGCATGTGGGGTCGGACAGGAGCCGGTCGGCCCGTCGGACGTCGTCCAGTCGGACGTCGTCCGGTCGGACGTCGTCCGGTCGGACGTCGTCCGGTCGGACGTCGTCCGGTCGGACGTCGTCCAGTCGGACGTCGTCCGGTCGGACGTCGTCCAGTCGGACGTCGTCCGGTCGGACGTCGTCCGGTCGGACGTCGTCCAGTCGGACGTCGTCCAGTCGGACGTCGTCCGGTCGGACGTCGTCCGGTCGGACGTCGTCCGGTCGGACGTCGTCCGGTCGGACGTCGTCCGGTCGGACGTCGTCCGGTCGGACGTCGTCCGGTCGGACGTCGTCCGGTCGGACGTGGTCCGGTCGGACGTGGTCCGGTCGGACGTGGTCCGGTCGGACGTCGTCCGGTCGGACGTCGTCCGGTCGGACGTGGTCCGGTCGGACGTCGTCCAGCGGCGTCGTCCGGTCGGACGTCGTCCGGTCGGACGTCGTCCGGTCGGACGTCGTCCGGTCGGACGTCGTCCGGTCGGACGTGGTCCGGTCGGACGTCGCGGTCGGACGTCGTCCAGTCGGACGTCGTTCGGTCGGACGTCGTCCGGTCGGACGTCGTCCAGTCGGACGTCGTCCGGTCGGACGTCGTCCGGTCGGACGTCGTTCGGTCGGACGTCGTCCGGTCGGACGTCGGACGTCGGTCGGCAGTCGGACGTCGTCCGGTCGGACGTCGTCCAGTCGGACGTCGTCCGGTCGGACGTCGTCCGGTCGGACGTCGTTCGGTCGGACGTCGTCCAGTCGGACGTCGTCCGGTCGGACGTCGTCCGGTCGGACGTCGTCCGGTCGGACGTCGTCCGGTCGGACGTCGTCCAGCCGCCCGGTGTGCTGACGCCGTTCAGGCACGCCGGCGACATCGCGGCCCGCGTTTGATTCATCGTCGGCGGCAAATTGGCACCGGCCGGCGCCGGACTCGCCGCGGTCGTCAGCGCGCGGCAGCCGCGAATTTACGGCCCGATCATCGGCTCGCCGGTCCGGCGGCCCTCAGCGGCCGGACGCCGGACACTGAGGTGCGTCCTGCAGTCCTGCAGTCCTGCAGTCCTGCAGTCCTGCAGTCGGGTCTCACCTCCGCTGCGCGCCGGCCGCCACCGGTGGCACAGTCTTTCGGAGCTGCGATCCTTAGTTTTACGTGGCTTTCGCCGACATTGACAAGAAAGACAAACAAGTGGCAGCTCCTTTTCCCGTTTACTTCAGTTACGCATCCAAAATGTCTACTTGAAGCAAAGTGGGTGTCGATAAAAGTACGTCACTAACCAAATATAGACAAACACACCGCAAAGCATACGCTGACAGCAAAGGACACGTAAAATCACTTTGTTTACCTTCACAATAGCAGCTCGTGTGAACTTTTATCATTAGAAGTGAAAAGCCCACCATGTGCCGTGCGGGTAAGGACGTAGCTACCATACGTGTTATGGAGAGTTTTGTCACCGCAGCCAAATTATCGGAATTAATACTGCAAGCGTGCACAACTTAACATATTCTGGGAACTATTTTTATTTATGCGTAGGCTGTATGCTTTAGGCTCTATCAAGTTGTCAGTCCATTCAACCTTCCATTCAGCATGCAACTGCATGTTCGTGCCTATTCAGTGATCTAAGATTACATGTTTACAAGACTATGACCATCCCAGAATTCATCTTAGAGCACCGTTCGAGCTTGATTTCTTTCTGCTAGGTGGAGGGTGACTGTCAGCCTCCAACCTCGCTTGCAACCCCTGCTCCCCTGGCCACTAACTACCGAATGATTTACATACAAACAGTCGGCACTTCAACCGCACATATTGACTTGAAAACGTCTGGGTGGTGAAACAATGTCTGTGTTCCGTTTGTTTTTCCTCTTTGTTTTCTTCATTCTAATATAATAAATAATGGCAGTTGGGTTCAAGCAGTTCAAGAAGGTAACATATGGTTTATGAAATCGGCTGCGGTCACGGCATTTCCACCAACCCCACACCCATCCGAATCTATCACAACACAGCCTGCTGTTTCAGTGCCACTGCCACGTTGACCGATATTCCATCAAAGCTTCTCAAGATTCCTCGCAGACCAGCCTGCCACCAACACCAACCACCACTCGCACACACACGCACTCGTACAACCTCACACAACCCCTACGGGAGAGTTCTTCCTCTGCCGTCGGAACCCATTGGCTCCCTTGGCCCCGGTACGATGGAGGAAGAGCTCTCTGAAACCACAGGAGCGCTGCTGCACGCACACCAGATTGGATCAGGGGCCCTTCTCATCCAGGCAAACGACAGCATCGACGGACGCACACTCACCACCATTCACTACATACAAAACGTCCCAATCAGTCACACCCACCACTCACCACAACACATGGCAAGACACCATCCAAGCGCGTGAGCTGGCAAGTATGGCGGCGGAAGACTTGGCCCTCAAACTGGAGAGCCAAGGGGTCTCCGCCGTATACAGGCCGCCCACACCCCCACACAAACTCACACTGACATTCACCAACAACAAACAACCCACGCACATCAAAGCCGACTACATGTGCTACACCGTCACCCCACGTGCGCCCCTCCGGCGACGCGGTGCAAATTGCCAGCACTACATACACGCCGCGAGCGGTGCCGCTTCACCACGCCCACTTGCGGCACTTGTGCCGCACGCCACACAGCTGACTACACACCGGCGGCGGCGAACGGCGCTGTGTGAGCTGCAGCATAGACCTCGCCTCGTGGGACAGGGCCTGCCCTCCCTGGGTGGGGGGAGGAGGGAAATTATCCACCTCGTCCAATTGGAGGGCTGGGTCCTGCTCCGGGCAAGAGCTTGGGCACTGGACGAGTAGCGCACATGGTCCGCACGCCACTCAGAGCGGGACAAGTCCACTCCGCCGCCACCACAAACACACGCCGGTAGAGAGGCAAACATATCCACGACATTACATCAGACAACACAATGCCCGTGCTCACAATCGGACTACTACCCCACAATACGCCGGGGTATCAACACTCTCATTCAACAAGGGTGGAGCAACTCACAAATACCCCTCCATGAAATACACCCTAAACACTAACACTGGAGCACTAGCAACTAAAACAATAGACACAAAGAACGCATGCTCATACGCCTACGCATTAGACAGACCAGACTCACTCATTCGTACCTCATACTAAGATAACCTCGCCCACAATGCACCCCATGCCATCGCCTACTTACTGTGAAACACATTCTACCAAATACAACAACTCGAGACAACACATCACAAACTACTGCACCACAAACAACATCCCACCAAACATAACCACTCTCCTCAACAACGGCCATCCAACATTACACAAAAGTTCCTTGTACTTTTTCTTTCATAACGTATGACATATAAATATAACAATGGAACGATAAAAAAGTGAGACAGACTCATTAAGAAGAAAAAGAAAACACTAATAAAAAGACTTATAAAACAAGGCAAAAGAACCGAATACGCTAGAAAAGGGAAAACAGAAATATAACAAGACTTTGGAGAAAAAAACATAAACGAAAACGAAAAAAGGTCCATAAAGTGTATACTCTTTTTTGAAACGTTAATTATACTTGGGGCGATAACTCGTTCCCAACCTACCCTCTAAATCCCACACCCTAAATAAGCATCGTCTAGATTGGCAACTCATCGCTACTTCATCACCTACGGCCTGTCAACTGTCAACAACTCTACAATTCCAGCTTTCCTGCAACTCTTCTCAGCTCTGCTCATCTCTACTCATCTATCTTCAAGATACATTTAACTACGCTTATCATCGACTCTCGTCAAGTCAACTCTGCTATGCCTTTCTCTTCTCATATCCTGAACTCAATACTCCTTGTCCCACCTTGTTATATCCCTAAGCTTTACACAACCACACATAGAGCAAAATACACGGCAACAGCCGACATCACCAACGCGATGGCAGGCTAGCCAAATTCGCCACACACCCACCCACACTTCATTTCCTTACACGCCATTGAGAACCTCGAGAACAGCAAAGCACGAATTCGTGACGTCATCTGCTGCTGCCGGCAATACTGAACACATTCCCCACCATCCACCTCGTACACAGAACACATTGTCCACCACCTCATCCCTCTTCCGCGCTCCAGGAACACACAGCAAATATCCGCACAACGACGGCTCCCTGTCCATTCGGCCGGAGCGGTAAACACCTCAATCCTGCGTGTCGCGCTGATGTCAGGCAGCAGAACATAGCGGTAAACACCTCAATCCTGCGTGTCGCGCTGATGTCAGGCAGCAGAACATAGCGGTAAACACCTCAATCCTGCGTGTCGCGCTGATGTCAGGCAGCAGAACATAGCGGTAAACACCTCAATCCTGCGTGTCGCGCTGGTGTCAGGCAGCAGAACAGAGCGGTAAACACCTCAATCCTGCGTGTCGCGCTGGTGTCAGGCAGCAGAACAGAGCGGTAAACACCTCAATCCTGCGTGTCGCGCTGGTGTCAGGCAGCAGAACAGAACGGTAAACACCTCAATACTGCGTGTCGCGCTGGTGTCAGGCAGCAGAACAGAGCGGTAAACACCTCAATCCTGCGTGTCGCGCTGATGTCAGGCAGCAGAACATAGCGGTAAACACCTCAATCCTGCGTGTCGCGCTGGTGTCAGGCAGCAGAACAGAGCGGTAAACACCTCAATGCTGCGTGTCGCGCTGGTGTACTGGTAGCAGCAGAACAGAGCAGTAAACACCTCAATACTGCGTGTCGCGCTGGTGTCAGGCAGCAGAACAGAGCGGTAAACACCTCAATCCTGCGTGTCGCGCTGGTGTCAGGCAGCAGAACGAACTGTGGCTCAGGAGAAACTATGCCGTGTATCGCCATCTGAGGAAACCTCCGCATCGGCGTTTAGTCAAAGTTGGCGAAATCCATCGTGATCAAGTCGCTCAAGATAGCGGAACGACACACACACACACACACACACACACACACACATACAACATACACACATGACATACAAAAAATATATATATATATATATATATATATATATATATATATATATATATATATATATATATATATATATCATCAGAATGGAAATGATATTATCTAGTGTGCAACATAAGCAACTTGACAATATTTTATCTCAGCTTACGGGTGGTAAAGCTTTTCATCGCCTTTTCACTGATACACTCGGATAGGCCTCGTCGACTTGGAATGATTCAAATCCTTTCAGGGTATCTGAAGGTTACCGTCGGTGGGGGATTAAGGTAGGGGTCGGGTTTGACGAGGGTGAAGGCTTAGCGTGTGTGGAGACCCATGGGAAGCAACAGGAATGCTTGCTGAATGCCAAATACGCTGAATTCTGGTTCTGTTGATGCGGATAATTCGAATGCTTCCAAACGAAGCGGTGCGAAGCGAACGAAGAGGTGCGAAGCGACCACACAAACGTTCGGAACCACTGCTAAGATGATCATATGCGCACAGGCGCGAACCCAGGATTTGTCCATGGGGGGCCCGGACCGAAAGGGCACTTGGCCGGCTCAAAGGGCACTTGACCGGCTCCAAAGTGCACTTGCGGCCCGGGGCACACTGGAAGGTTTGCTGACCGGGGGCACAGGGCAGGGCATAGGGCAGGGCATAGGGCAGGACACAGGGCAGGGCAGAGTTCACGGTACAGCACAAGGCACAGGGCAGGGTACAGGGCAGGGCACAGGGCACTTTTATATCAAAAGGGCACCTAATTGGGACAGGCATAGGACAGGAAAGGGCACAGGGGAATGTCACTTTTAGGCCAAAAGGGCAGTTCTGGGCCCAAAGGGCACCTTTGGCACAGGCGGGGCACATAAGGCAGGAGATTTTTGGGCTAAATTTGGGACATTCCGGCCAAGAGGGCACTTTTCGGTCAAAAGGGCACTTTTGGCCAAAAGGGCACTTTGGTCTCATGGGGGGGGCCGGCCCCCCCCCCCTCCGGTGCGCCTATGTATGCGCATCCACTTCTCGCAAAGCCGGCACTTTCTGCGCGAGCACTTGTTGGGAAGTGGCATGCATGGCATGTGTATGTATGCATGACATGCATGACTATGTATGTCAATGGTCTGTGGAACAGGATGGCCGGCTGAATTCGCGTCGGACCGCCACGGGCAGCAGGAGGCTCTGGGGAGAAATAAGGCGAGTAGCACGGATGGCTGTGCAAATTGTATGAGCGCGTATCCCAAGGCATTGACTTAGCCATACAACTAAGGTGATTGAACAAGACAAACGCACGCTCCCAGAAAGAAGTCACCATGAAAAGCAGGCGTGGATGCAAACATACTAGTGTTCTAGTAGTGGTAATGATCAGCATAGGCTTTCGATAGTATCACGTTTTGTTATTAAGCATACTTCCACCATGTTTGCATTTTAACTATCCAGCATAAACGCTGAACTCTATTTTCACATGACCAAGTTTGACTGCTAACACGCGCCCTGGAGGGCCTCTGAAAATTACGCGCACTGGAGGGGGGGGGCGGATTCCGTCCCCCCCGCACCACTAAGATCTCGGCTGCTATTAAAGCTGGAGTAACGAAATTCGCAGATGGGTACGGTAGTGAATTATATTGTGTGCAAATTTCATGACCTTAGGTTAACATCTTCAAGGTCAAATGAGGTCACATATGTCAACATTTTCTTGTTTTGCGTGGCTTGGCTTGCCATCGTTATGGATCGCTGTGATTGTGTTTAAATGCTCCAAAATGGGCATCAATGATATTTTGGATATTACTAAGGATGCAATACGGATGCTAGATCCGGCATTTGACCTCAGGTGACCTATATAGCAGCACTTTATTAGGTCAGTTACCTGTTCCAGTTACCGGAACCGGGCCGCCCGCCCGACTGCTACGTCGGGCAGCTCGGCGCAATCGGCTTTGCGAAGAAAGGAGTGAAGTACATGAATAAAGTATATAAACGCTTAGGTACACAATGACAAACAGTAGTTTTCAGGATGTGTAGGGAGTAACACGCAAAGCGGCATCAATCGCATGACAATTGTTTGCATTTATGACAACATTCCAGTTGATCAAGTTTGGTTCCATTAACCTGTCATGAACTTGACCTGACTTAACCTCGGTAACCCAACATGATCTTGAAGCTATGTATCATAACAATATACATCAAATAAGTCGCTAGTGTTGCCAAGAACACTTCCTTTTTGCCAATATACGGGAAGCGCATCAGTGCCGATTTTGTGGTCTGGCGCTACGAAATATTTGGACCTTAACTGCCCCTAACTCGGAAAAAAATCGACCTATTTTAGTTTTTCTTGTTCTAAAGGACGCGCCTGACATTTCTAAGTAGGTACGCAAAACATGGCGTATATCGACTAGTAAAATCTGGAGTTATGTACGAAAAACCGGAGGGGGATTTCGCCCCCCCTCCAGTGCGTGTGTTAACTCTGAAGTGCCCCAATTGATCCATGTTGATGTCTGAGGTTTCTGTGCATCATATTTGAACCCTAATAGCTCTCCAAACATTACTTATCGGAACACAAGTGAAGGAAAATAACTGGAGTATGCCAAGCTGACCAAAAATATTTTAGTTTGGTGTGGCGTGCAACGCCGCACATTACGCTCCGCCCAATACGACTTACATCGCTGAGGTCACTTTATCCACTTGCTGTATGTTCCATTGGACTTTGTCGGTATCTGTGTGAAACACAGATGTGTCCGGTGTCCGGACTCACCGTCCGCGCGCACAGGAAGCGGCGGAATATCCCAGCAAATACTGGGATCAATAATTAATCAAGACTGGCAGCATCTCGCGCGAGGCACTTGGGTCGGCGAAGTTGTACACTTCAGCTGTCGCCACTGCATAGCACCGAACCCCCTCGCGCCGCACTTCCTGCTGCGACGCGTCAACATCGATCGCGGACCAGTCGCCACAACGTCACCGGTCTGAAGCAGCGACGGGAGCGCCCTCAAAACAGGCCCGCCAGTCTACCGCCCCAACGTCACCGGTCTGATGCACGATACAGCGATGAGAGTCCCCAAAACAGGCTCGCCAGTCTACCGCTCCAACGTCACCAGTCTGATGCACGATACAGCGATGAGGGTGTCCCCAAAACAGGCCCGCCAGTCTACCGCTCCAACGTCACCGGTCGATGCACGATACAGCGATGAGAGTCCCCAAAACAGTCTCGCCAGTCTACCGCTCCAACGTCACCAGTCTGATGCACGATACAGCGATGGGGGTGTCCCCAAAACAGGCCCGCCAGTCTACCGCTCCAACGTCACCGGTCGATGCACGATACAGCGATGAGAGTCCCCAAAACAGGCCCGCCAGTCTACCGCCCCAACGTCACCAGTCTGATGCACGATACAGCGATGAGAGTCCCCAAAACAGGCCCGCCAGTCTACCGCCCCAACGTCACCGGTCTGATACATGATACAGCGATGAGGGTGTCCCCAAAACAGGTCCGCCAGTCTACCGCTCCAACGTCACCAGTCTGATGCACGATACAGCGATGAGGGTGTCCCCAAAACAGGTCCGCCAGTCTACCGCTCCAACGTCACCAGTCTGATGCACGATACAGCGATGAGAGTCCCCATAACAGGCCCGCCAGTCTACCGCCCCAACGTCACCGGTCTGATGCACGATACAGCGATGAGGGTGTCCCCAAAACAGGCCCGCCAGTCTACCGCTCCAACGTCACCAGTCTGATGCACGATACAGCGATGAGAGTCCCCATAACAGGCCGGCCAGTCTACCGCCCCAACGTCACCAGTCTGACACATGATACAGCGATGGGGGTGTCCCCAAAACAGGCCCGCCAGTCTACCGCCCCAACGTCAGCGGTCTTCACCAGCCGAGCCGGACTCGACGCCATTCCGCCGGCAGGTGCACGCCGCTCGACAGAGACTCCACCCTGGTGAACAGATGGTGAATGGGGAATGGTGAATGGTGAATGGTGAATGGTGAATGGTGAATGGTGAATGGTGAATGGTGAATGGTGAATGATGAATGGTGAATGGTGAATGGTTCACAAGCTGTGGGGGTGCTCGCATCTGCCGGCCGCCGGCCACTATGCACTGGTGGAAAATAGCGCTGGTCACTACGGTGGAAAGTAGCACTGGCCACTACGGTGGGAAGCAGCACTGGTCAATACGGTGGGAAGTAGCGCTGGACATTACGGTGAGAAGTAGCACTGGCGACTGCGGTGGTAAATAGTACTGGTCTCTACGGTTGGATACAGCACTGATCACTACGGTGGGAGGTAGCACTGGCCACTACTGTGGGAAGCAGACTTGTGCTCGACTCGAGTTGAATCGAGAATCGACTCATGAATCAATCGTTTTTGGATGAGTCGTGGGTTGAATCGATTCTGTTCCCAAAAACATATCTTGAGTCGCGAGTTGAATCACATCTTTCTTTCTTTTTAAATGAGTTGAATCACGAGTCAATCATTTGAATCGCAATGAGTCATTTGAGTCTTGCGACTCAAATGCCAGTTGTGAACAATGATATAAAGCATGTATCTTTGTAAATAGTATGCCATGACACAAGGTAGGGAGTAAAAAGACAGTATAATTATTAATGCTTAGCATTACAATTGTCAACTTATCAGCTGCCAGTGAGTAAAAAATGAGGTTTACTTAAGTTATTTACCAAAAACGGATAACAATAACTACAAAAAAAAGTATTAATGCTAAGCTTGGTATTCACAATCAGTATCATGCATGTGTCAATTCTAGTGCCCGAAACACAACACAGAAATGGGATGTGATTGTGAAAAATAATAGGGAACTGAAACGACCATGCACTTTTTTTGGAACAGGCATTTGCACTGAATAAATTGCGTCGGTTTGTGCGACAAATAACAAACCCAGGTTACCTTTACAAGAAGGTAGATCAAAATTTTCCTTCAAGCCCGCATGACGTCATTCGAAGTAAAAAAAAGGTAGAATTTTGGTTGCAGAACTTTTCTCAAATCATACGCAATGGTCACCTTAATTTGCTTCCTAGCAAATATATTTGTATTCCGCTCACCAGGTGAGTTATAATCTTTTCCCATTCTTTCCAGTGAGCATTTGTTCTGACACATTTTATTCTCATGCATAGACAAGGTCGTATTTGTGCATTGTAATCTGGCATTTGGAGAGGAATATTTTGTAATCATCCAGTATGGATAATATTTTTATTCAAACCTTATGCATGGTAACTCAACTTGCACCCATTTCAGTGAATTTTGAGCACTTTTCCTTGATCACAGCAGTTCGTTGTCAAAAGTTAATAACTTAGGAACTTCAACTTCCAGATGAAAAACAACAAATAATTTTCTGGAAAGGATAATGTTCAGGATCCCGAAAATCTGGGATCAGCCTATTTTTCCAAACATTTACCTACCTACCTACATTGACATACAGCAGTTGTTGAAAACAGTTTTTCCAGGCCAGCAAGACCCAGGGCATGATGCATTCTTCCCTGGTGAATCTAGCATGGATTGTTGATGATACATGCATAATTGAACATTTATGAACAACACCATTGTGATCTAGGAATGCCCTCCTAAAACTTGCAACTCAACTGAAACTCTCCTGCCAGTGGGGAGAAGAAGCTATGGAGCACTTAGCGCCCCCTTGACTGTCCTTTCTTCCGCTCTTGAACGAGGGTGACAACTTGAACATGTAAAATGGATGGTAGAGGGAGCCTACCAATATCAGGAACAAGCCCTTTATTTTGGAGGCACTGGATGGTGAGCCTGCCAGAAATGGCACATTGTTGGGCAGGACAATTATTACTGGGTCATTTAGGATACCCTTTGATGAAGCTAAAGAATAGGACTTTCAATTAGAATACGTCAAAGTACCCTATATTGCCATAAAATATGCAAGATAGCGTAGAGAAAGTCGGTAAAATTGGGTGTAAACCAATGGTGAAGGGAAACCTTCAAGCCTGCTACCAAACAAACTTCGTGGGGGCAAGAGACCAACGCAATCATATTCTGTGCAGATACCTATTGCAGTGCAGAACCTGGGTGCCATGTTGCAGTTAGGTGATGTGTGTCAGGTATATGATTAAGGTTGTGTGTGCATCATGCTGATGTGGATTGAGATATTATGCACTCATTGCTTTGCATATGCATTGACAACCATTCATCTCGTTAATCTGTTTGAATCAATTACTTTATGCACATGCACGTTCATTTATCTGTATATTTATCCTACATATCAACCATTACAGTGCATGACGAATGATAAATAATGTGAGGTGAAAACAAAGTTAGAGCAAAAATAATATATCCAACAGATGTTTTGATGTTGGAGCATCTTCGTTAGTGTGAATAAATACTGATTCCCTTCTTTAATTAGACAGATGAAGATGACTTGACATCAAACTGTCTGTCAAATCAATTATTTTTGCTATAACTTTGTTTTCACCTCACATTATATATATATATATATATATATATATATATATATATATATATATATATATATATATAAATATATATATATATATAAACATAAAATATATATGTATATATATATATATATATATATATATATATTATATATGTATATATATATATATATATATATATATATATATATATATAAATAGTGTGTGAGCAGTGCACACAAAATCATATGGCTTATGAGTCTGATACAATTGAGTCGGATCTGAATCGATTCAAATTTATGTTTGAGTCATGAGTTGAATCGGATCTCTGTAGCTCTGAGTCTGAATTGAGTCGAATCAAATAATTTTGACCTGCTGTGAATCATGAGTTGAATCGGATCTTAAGATCTATGAGTCAAATGTGAGCCGATTCAAAAAATTTGAGTCGAGCACAAGTCTGGTGGGAAGTAGCATCGGTCACCACGGTGGGAGATAGCACCGGTCACTACGTTGGGAAGTAGCATTGGTCATTAAGGTGGGAAGTAGCACTGGTCACTACGGTGGGAAGTAATGCTGGTCACTGCGGTGGGAAGTAGCACTGGTAACTACGGTGGGAATTAGCAGCTGTCACTACGGTTGGAAGTAGCACTGGTCACTACGGTAGGAAGTAGCACTGGTCACTACGGTAGGAAGTAGAACTGGTCACTACGGTAGGAAGTAGCACTGGTCACTACGGTGGGAAATAGCACTGGTCACCACGGTGGGATGTAGATTTGTGTAGCCGGGTCCAACGTTGCGCATGCATCGCTGGTAAGCCTCATGGAAGCCTTATGGAAGCCGCACGGAAGCCTCGTGGAAGCGGCACGGAAGCCTCATGGATGCCTTATCGTACACCAATATGTCAATATATTATACTGTCGATTATGCACGAAAAGTTCCTGTCATCCATCGTTTATCTTCTGTTAAACGGCAAGTAACACATGGGGTCAGCTCCGTGGCGGGATGACCATCGGCGTGCCGGCAAATCGGCGGAGTGACGGTGTTTCGTCCGGTGCTCTGGTCACTGGCGGAACACTGTCCGGTGCTCTGGTCGCTGGTAGAACACTGTCCGGTGCTCTGGTCACTGGCGGAACGCTGTCCGGTGCTCTGGTCACTGGCGGAACACTTCCCGGTGCTCTGGTCACTGGAGGAACACTTCCCGGTGCTCTGATCACTGGCGGAACACTGTCCGGTGCTCTGGTCACTGGCGGAACACTGCCCGGTGCTTTGGTCACTGGCAGAACACTGTCCGTTAGTGACGAAGGACACCCGAGGGAAATCACCTGGAACATCCGCCGCCAGCATGGCCCTGAAGAAACCACCGCTGGTGGTAATGTACACGTATATCTCTCCAGGAACAAGACGTCGTTCCGTTGTACTCGACGCTTACAAGCGGGAGGATACGCGACCCGCATCCGCCCGTCACGGTGCATATAAGTGGCCGATGCGAGAACGGCGGAATGAAGGCAAGCTGGCGAGAAGGTAAATAAAGATATACATAGGAAAGAGGAGAAAGGGACAGAGAGAGATGAATGGAGGGAGAGAGCGACGAGGTGAGGAGGGAGAGACGGATGTGGGACGAAGGCAAGGGAGGAGGATGGAGGGCGAATCGGACTGATACAGGGAGGCAGTTTGAGTAGCCGTTAGAGACACGAGTTACCGTTAGAATCACGAGTCTCCGTTATGGTTACGAGTCACCGTTGGGATCAAGAGCGTGGTTTGGTTTGCCGGTCGCGGTTACGATCACGAGTCACGAATGAAGTTGTCGTGAAGTTCACGAGTGCGGTTGGGTTCGCTGGCCACGGTTAAAATCACGAGTCACGAATAGCGTGACACGCAGGTAACGGTTAGCGTCACTACTGAATCACTGAGTCACAGTCATCTCGCCGAGTCCTGTATATCGGAGTTGATATGCCCCCCCTCCCCATCGTCTCTCCCGCCGCGCCCGACCCTTACCTCCGATTGGCCATCGTTAGACGTCCATCCTCTCGAGATCAGAAACCCACCCCAGCGTCCGGTGGTCGCGGCGAAAAATGGCGCCAATGAGCCGTGAAGGACGTGCGGCGCTATCAAAACAGACGACAAACAGCGACGTTGTTCGCTCGAATCACATACCGCCCTGGATGTCCTCGGGTGAGACGTCCCATAGTGCTCCAACCCGTTACGTTTGCAAACGTGCACGCACTTTGGCTGGAGAACGATATAAATAGAGCTGTGCTAACCTACATCCAAGCGCGACATGATCTCCACGTCCTCGAGTTCACCACCATTCTCAAACCTCTCCTCGTCAGCGGTCTCGGATGTCGAGTCCACAACTCCATTCCGAATCGGCTGCGTTGTTTTGTCAGCAGTTTGGCCGCGACAGCAAGGCGTGTCGCTCGCCTTCTCGACGTCAAACTTGTGGCGAGCCCCCCCCTCCCCTCCCCACACACCGACTCTCCTCGTGCGGCGGCGGCCACGTCTCTCAGCTGCATCTCTTTCCAGGACACTGCCAGGTCCAATTTGGTCCCCATGTGGAAAAACGAGCAGGAAGTCTGCGCGATCAGTGGTGTTTTCTATCCGCAGGTCTGCCGGACCGTTGCAGTGACCTCCCTCACGACAACAGCACGTGCCCAAATTTTCCCATTATAACACCAATGTTTCCTTTTCCCACATGTATGACTATATCGTCTACACAGTCGGACACTCTTCCAGAGCTCGCACCGCACCGGCTCAGGGCTCAGCCCCCTTCCCCCTCCACACCACACAGTCGGCGGCATCCACCACACACTCGACGGTATCCACCACACACTCGACGGTATCCACCACACGGCCGGCGGCATCCACCACACAGTCGGCGGCATCCACCACACAATCCACAGACCCAAACCGTCGGACGATGTGACCACGCCCACTTCCAGGTCATCCTTGACCGCCGTGACCCAGAGCCACTCCCCGCGGGCCCTTCCCACTCCGGGTCACGCCCGGCGGCCGTGACCCGGAGCGGGGCGCAGTGGACGTCACGCACCGCCCTTCTGTGGTCGTTGTCAACAACACCCACGTCCTCTCGATCCCACTGGAATCGATCGTGGATTCGCCCCACGTCGAACGGTACGTAACTGGACCAAGTTTGGCTGATGTGTGTTCTGCTTCTGTTGAATTGTCACCCTCTTTTATCCACACGGGTTGACGTAAACGCATTATTTAATGTCTAGCTTCGAATTCTATTGACGCTCATGATAACTGGTGTTGCTCTCTGACCCGTGCAATCGTAATCTCTCAAATTTTATGTACGTCTTCGGACGATATCTGGAGACAATCCATCGCATTGGTGGTACGGCCCTTTGCATATGCAGCGATTTCACTCACATCCATAACCCACTAAGTGCCCCGCTGCAAACCGTTGCATGCATGGATTCACGATCCATGATCGTGAAACTGCACGAGGACAATAATATCAGTAGTCTTAATAGCCGGAATATTGGAATACTGCTGCGGGGCGCATAGATATGTCCGACCATATTGTTGATCCTCTCCTTAACACTGGCGAAATTACACCTTGGGAACATTGGCCACAACACACACTTCAATACTTCAATGCATTCTGCGGCTTTAGCGAATGGCATTACCTGTAAAGAAAATATACGACCTTCAATATACCAGGAGGTGCTGAGTTGGTATCAAAAGTAACGATAAAGGTTATATTTTATTACTCAACGTTTCGGCCAGGGGCCATAGTCAGGAGTAACGATGGCCCTGGCCGAAACGTTAAGTAATACAATATAACCTTTATCGTTACTTCTGATATCAACTCAGCACCTCCTGGTATATTGAAGGTCGTATATTTTCTTTACACGTAATGTCTAAAGCCCAGGAGCATCTGAGAGTCATTCTTCGTTGTGTTTAGCGAATGACTCTGATTGGACCACTCGCACTGAATTCCACCAAAGTGATCGCTATCGACTTGAACGGATTCCCACCTTTTTCTACTGCTGGTGACGTCACGTCAACTTTAACCCCGTTGGAACCTCTCTCCTGAGCAAGACGCTGATCTAATTATCACTGCTCTCAAGAGTGTACCTTCTGCGACAATTCCACTGCACAAGCCGTGGACAAAACGTGCACCAGTGGTGTCCGCAGGTGGCACGACTATAGCTGTCTGAGAGAAAACTTGAAATAAGTGCGCCGTACTAATCGACGAAGTGTATAATGACGTCATTTCGTATCGTGACTATGAGCTCGCATGAACACGAGGCGCTGTGCGTGACGACGAACGCTGTTCTTGGCCAGCATGCCTCTAACAATTTATCCCCCCACACACACCGCTCGGTGAGATCCGGAAGCTGATTCGCCGCTTGTGCGGGCGCACGCCTGGCAAGCCACCTTCAGTCCTCAAAGTTCCAAGCGCAATTCTCGCCGAGCCACAGGCAGCGGTGGATGCCATTGCAGCCGGCACAGCTCACGGTAGCTATTCGGCCGGCTTCCTGGAAATCGCACCAGCTACTTTTCGCCAGCACTGCGAATTTTCCGAATAGTTACGCGAGTAGCCGCGACGGAGCTCGATGTTGACCGCCGCACTCCCACAGCTCGACGTTGACCGCCGCACTCCCACAGCTCGACGTTGACCGCCGCACTCCCACAGCTCGATGTTGACCGCCGCACTCCCAAGCTAATAGGCGACAGCCGACGTTGACCGCCGCACTCCCACAGCTCGATGTTGACCGCCGCACTCCCACAGCTCGACGTTGACCGCCGCACTCCCACAGCTCGACGTTACCGCCGCACTCCCACATCTCGATGTTGACCGCCGCACTCCCACAGCTCGACGTTGACCGCCGCACTCCCACAGCTCGACGTTGACCGCCGCACTCCCACAGCTCGATGTTGACCGCCGCACTCCCACAGCTCGACGTTGACCGCCGCACTCCCACAGCTCGATGTTGACCGCCGCACTCCCACAGCTCGATGTTGACCGCCGCACTCCCACAGCTCGATGTTGACCGCCGCACTCCCACAGATACGTTGACCGCCGCACCCCCACAGCCGATGTTGACCGCCGCACTACAGCCGACGTTGACCGCGCACCACGAGTTGACGCCGCAGCTGATGTGACGCCGACTACAGCCAATTTGACCGACGCACTCCAGCTCGACGGACCGCCGACTAAGCTGAGTGACCGCCGCTACGACAACGCTACAATTTTTCTTCGTCGTGCAGTTCATCGGCCTAGATTGCACGTGACATGCCATTCGGTTGGAGGGCGACATTTGTTGACTTCATATTAACGTACTTCTAGCTTCTCACATGCACGCCATGTTATCCTTACGCTATACTTTTCTTGACCAGCTATAATATCTTAACCAGCTATAATATTTTGACTCGCTTTGACATTTTCACTCACTGCACATTTACCAGATTAAATTTAGGTATATTTACTATATATCATATATTATTATTATATATTGTATATTATTATTATATATTATATATTATTATTATATATTATATATTATATATTATATATTATTATTATATATTATATATTATTATTATATATTATAACTTATTATTATATATTATATATTATTATTATATATTATATATTGTTATAGGTATATACATTGGTATTGGAGCAGTGTTACACAGTAGAACGTTGCATGCCAATATTGCATCGAGGTGCTGTAGAAATGAGATCTGTCTGCGCTTCCTAGAGGAATGGGCAAGCGGAGTTGAAGCGCGACACCCTGTGTACGGAGGAAGGAGAACGTGGCCTGACACAAGCGTAATCAACTCGCCGCTGTCCTAACCCACAGCAACGCTCGGTAGAACATAGGGCACCGCATATTCCACCGCATAGTCTACTGCATATTCCGCTGCATATTCCACTCCATATTTCACTGCATATTCCCCTGCACATTCCTCTGCATATTCATCTGCATATTCATCTGCATATTCCTCTCATATGAGAACCATGGCTGTTTTGTGTAGCTCGGTTGCGCTACGCAAACTCATTCTACAGCTCCACGTCAAGACGTGCTCTCATGACGGGGCCGGATCGGTGCGATCCGTTTGAAAACGTCCGCATAAAATTCACTCTCCAGGCTGCTCACCAGTAGCGAGTCCTTCGTCCTGCTGTTTAATCCGGGCGCTGACTCGCGTATCACCTACCTTAACCGTCCAAAACAACGCGAGTTTTTGGACGCATTCATCCGGGGTCAGCCGACCTTGATGTGAAGCCATCTGTGTGACCGCCCACACGTCAATCGAGGTCAGACACCGGAAGCCAATAATGCCCTGTCGCACGGCCAAAGTCCAACTCGGCGCGAAAGATTGCAAGGCACGCCGCGGAGGCGATTTCGCAAAGAATTCCGCCATTAGCCGAAATCGGCGCCACATATTGCCTCGGCCATTCCGGGCGCCCCTCAATCACCGCGATTTGAAGGCGACGAGCGCACAGTGGGCCAACTCCCGTGAAATGTGGCGCAATCGGAACGACGCACTGTAAGCAAACGGGCGTAAGATTTCGCTAGTTTTGTGACACTCTGAAGTGCAATGCACTCATGGAAAGCATTAACTAGCCCACGCCGGCGTGGGTCGGAGATGGGGCTTTTGAGAGCCCACTCGGGTTCTTCCGTGATAGTGTCCGAATGATTGGACGCTAAGACACACTAAGCTTTCAGTACTTTCCAATGTTTACATAGCACGCTCCAATTTCAGGTCAAGATCATTGGTCATTTATTTGGGCAGCGCCAGGTGATGCTCCCAAATATTTGAAGTGCTGCTATGCGGAGTAGTTCCAACATGTCAACACCAAACTCAGATCATCTTGTTCATCATTAAGACGAACAACTCGCTATCCCAAAATGTTAACGAAGGTCAATGTTACTGGTCTGAGGTCAGGGCGATTTCGGCTTGTTTTACCGTCATGAGTGATGGGAATTTAAGTTGGCACAATTTTCCGTGGGACAAATTAGGGACGGAGCGGCATTGCCATTCTCGTGAAAAAAAATATCTGAATAGGTGAATGGCTTACGTTCAAGTTCAATCCCATGCATTATATACAGAATGCCATGTTATACAGCACGTTGCATTTCCTCGTGAAGTATTTATCTGAATTCGGTTCCAACGCCACATAAGTCGCGCAACATGGCATTGGGTGACCAATCAATGACCTGAGATAATCTGACCTCGTGTGAACTGACCTTATTTCACCTGCATGATCTTTCTATGGAAATATTTTCCAAACAGTGTACATTGAGGCGAAGGTTCAAGCAAGGTTCTTATCAATTTACATATTTTCCAGCATGACCTCAGGTCAGGCAACAAGGTCAGGAACTGGACAGTTGACAGAGAAGTTTCGTCATCGCATCAGTTACCGCCGGAAGTACATTTTTAATATCTCAAAAGTGGTGTGCCTGGGGTTTTCGAGCTTGAGCTTACTTGACCTGACCATGCGGTGTGACCTGATCCAGCCATGAGGTTTCAGATATGATACGTGCATCACGCCAGCTAACTACCATACGGCTCTCGGCGACAACCTGACCGGAACCGCAGATGGCGCAACATCCCAGTGATATGGTTGTGCCGGTTAGTGTTACTTTTCTCGTTGCAGTAGAATATGCTAAGGTACAATATTACGAAAACGGGAAACGAAGTAGTTCGGCAAATACCAACGCGTGACGAAGTAGGCTCACGAGTAAGGTAGTAGAGCGAACCAGTAGGTATTTTATATCAGTAGAAAGAAGTCCATTCCAGTCGCTAGATATATTTCCAAGGAGCGCAAAATGAGTGTAAATAGATGCACAAAGCCGGAAAAGATGTTACGCAGAAAGCTGAAAATAGCGAAGTGAAGCGTCCTATTCCTCACGGTTAATTCATTTGGTTATTATTATATATTAGTGTTAGCATTAGTATAAGTATTATTAGGATTATTAAGATGATGATGAAGTTATTCTCCATCTACATTAGCACTTTTATTCTTATTATTACTATTATTGTTCTTATTATTATTATTAGTATTATTAGTAGTATTATTATTAGCTTGAATCTAAGATGTGCGCTGCAGGTTGTGTTTCCACTTGTTCGCGAGCTTTTTGAGATGTCTAGAAAGAGGTAGGAAATTCGTAAAATAAAGGTGATTAGGAGGATTGATGGAAGGATGGAAGGAGGATGTAAATGTAAGTATTTCCGGTCTGATGATATGATAATTAAACTGCTTAACTCATTGTTATTGAGCGGTGCGGGCATGCTTTGTTTATTTGCTTGGAACAGCAGCAAATGAATTAGTCAAAGATCAGAAAGCACTTTGCACTTCCTTGTGAAGCTCTTGTCAAGAGAAATTTACTCGACAGCCAGACAGGATGCAGCACTTAGACGAAATGAAAATGCTCTGCCCACAGCGTACCATCTCGTAATACGCGCTGACGGCAAAACCATATGGAGCCAATGTCTGCTCTTGATGCGCATACAGCCCCGCGGCATGATTTATTCGAAGGCGTTATTTACCAACTATTTATTAACTTAATGTCTTCAAAACACATTCGCGCCATCGCGGCCATTTCCGCGCACTCGGGGGCGGCGCATACGTCACCGTCAGACGCCGCGTCGCCTCCACACCGCCAGCTGGTGCCGCGACTTGCCGCTGGCACACTGCCAACTCAGACTGCAACGCTAAAATGGACCGAAAATGGTTCCGCGCTGGCGAAAAGCCACCGGTGTAGCGGTTCTCCGACAGACGTCACAGTTTGCGTGTCGTCATTTCAAGCTGAAGCGCATGTTTCCCCGGTGCAGAACCTAGCGCTTGCCACTTTCGATTTTTCGCTGAACACTGTTTAACACCCTGCATGTTCATTTGCATCAGTTAGCATCAATTAATATCATTCGCATCAATTAGCGCTCACAGAAGTGCGGAGGTTTGCAGATCCAGGCCAAGGGGTTCATTTCTCATGACAGGATGCCCAGAGCTCTTGACAGGCGATCCTAGGACCAACGAAAACTTGAGGACCCAGAGCAGGAATCTTGACAGAATGACCCATGAGAGTACGGACGGTACATGGGAGAACGCCCCATCTTAAAAGCAGGCGGTTATTTTTATTATTTTGTCTGCCTCTTAACTCAAATTCAAGGAGGACCACGGATAAACGGAGGGTCATCATGTTCTTTGGAGACCCGTATCAGAAGGCTAATTGGCATCGACATGAGATCCTGGAGCTCACGAAAACATTTCAAAGTCCGACAGGAGCCGGCATCGTGGGTGAAAATCTCGGGTCAAGAGGTTTGACAGGAGCCTCTAGGATTCACGAGAAACCCCCAAGGCCCGGCATGAGGCCACATTATATCTAGGGACACCGGGTCAGGGAGCTCGATAGGAAGCCCTAATACTCACGAAAAACCACCAAAGCCCGGCAGGAGACCACATCACGTCTAGAGATCTCAGGTCAAGAGATTTGACAGGAGACTCTAGGGCTCACGAGAAACCCTCCAGGCCCAGCATGAGGCCACATCATATCTGAAGATACCGGGTCAGGGAGCTTGATAGGAACCCTAGGACTCAAGCGAAACCCCCAAAACCAGGCAGGAAACTACATCACATTTAGAGATCTCAAGCCAAGAAGCTTGACAGGAGGCCCTAGGGCTCACGAGAATCCCTCAAGGCCCGACAAGAGACCACATCACGTCTAGATGTATCAGGTCGGGAGGCTTGCCAGGAGGTCCTGGGACCCAAAACCAGCCGTGAGACTCCATCATGCTATCTTGGAACCCCACGCCACTCACGGATGACTTTGGACGAAGAAAGCGGTGCCCATTTGCGATCGATGTGACGTCCCACAAGCCGTTTGTCACGTTCTAGTGGTACGAGCCTTTGCAAAGCAGAGTAGAACACTCTGGGCGCAGCGCGTCCTCTATTGAAGCTGGTGACATTTGAGGTTATGATTCTCGTATGATCGAGACCGGCAAATGATTGCCCTATATTTATGCCATAAAGAGTTCGCTGTCGGCTGTTCGTTCGTGCACCCGAGCACGTGACAACGCCATGTACGTATACTTGTATATATGTGGTCTGACCGGATGTAAATAACACATCAGGATTGAGGAGACATGTATACGAAATTAGACCAACGTCACTGCTTCGTTATTCCCGCCAAGTGGCTACACGAGCGATCGACGAGCCCCAAGAATAAAATGACGAAAGCGATCAACGCAATTCCGAGACGCCCGGTGTCCTCGTCAGGACATTTATGCATGGGAGCCCTGGAGCTCGAGGACACCCCGTGGAGCCCCTCCTGGAAGAAATTGGCGGCGCCGCCCCCGTCTATCTCTCAATGGTATATATGAAAATCTACCAATTTTAAAATTGTGAACGTCTGAGAGTTTGAAAAAGCGCGCAGGTCCATACTGGTTGGACATGACCGGATTCCAACAATATAGCTATTTGTGGAGAGGAAGGGGCGATGGTGCGCACTTGGGACGTTATGTTGTGCGCATTAGGTGGCTGCTCGCATTAGTTCACCCTTTGCATAAACTTAGTGCTGCATAAGGCAAGCTCACCATCACAAGTGACCTCGCAACAAATCTCGCTACTCAAGAAGTACAGCAGAAATATATCAGTAGTAGCAGGGCGCAATAAATACGCAGGTACATCATGTTAGTATATTTACTACACCACGGTAGTAGTTTACTGACGGATGCATGTATGGGGACGAGCTACCGGGCGGCCGTGTCGGTGCATTGACTGCACGTTAAACTTTCGGTGAAAATTCTGCCGTTGAACTTGAATTAATGGATCGGGTGGTAGGGCCAGGGTTCACGCAACAAGCTCTGCTTAGCAATAGGACCCTGGTTCATAAAGCCACCCCAACAAGAACTTGGATTTAATTTATTTTTAATTAAAAAAAAATGTACAGAAATTCGCTTCAGGCAAGCAGCCCATCAACCGCATCGGCTTCCACGAAATAGCTGCGAGGTCTCCGGCACGCTCAGTACACCTGTGGGGTTCCTTGCTCGACTTCAGTGACAGCCCAGCCACACCGCGCACTGTGCATGACAACGGCCCGATCAGAGCGCTGTCCGCACAGCAGGCGGGGATTGGACACACCTCTGCCAACAACCGGGACATGGAATGGATAAAAACACACAAGAGCAGCAGGGAAAAACAGCGCATTTAATTTGGAAACCGGCCCGCTTGCCGCCGCGGTGAATCTGTTGACAGAAGGCTGGCGTTGGCCGGCCTTGTCCCGACAAACAGAGGTGGAGCTTCCTATCTATGTGGAAGCGGCCGGGCCACCCAATGATCGACCCCCACCCCACCCCCCAGAAATAACAGATTTCAACATGAGATCCAACGGCCGATCCCATTTTGAGTAACGCATTTTTGAAATAACAGCTGGAGCGTTGTGTAGTCCTCGCAATAAATTAGTTGAAGATCCGGCCCGGTTGACCAGGCAGGGTTTCGAGTACACGCGCTGGTATTTATCCATCGGCTGGTGGTCGGCGCTCGGTCGCCAGCTTTGCCAGCTAGCTGCGCAAGTTCGGGCGTTCGACAGCCGGGCGGCAGCGTCGGGGGACTGGCAGCGGCTTAAAGTCGCCGATCAAATTCTACACTTCGACTGGAATTCCCAGCTGGGATCGTGGATTCAGCCCGATCTCTGACGTGCCATGGGTCGCGAGCCAGCAGAGCGACACCGACACTCATTCCCAGTAAGTGTATGGAAATAAAATTACATAAATATCCCACCTAGTGGAGATTCGTTTCATCTGAGCAGGCTCCTAACTCAAGTATTCCTCGCCAGTCTTCTCGCGTTCATGTTCGTGATGAAGACCATCAAGAGCCGCGAGTGCTGAGACAATTGTAATCAGCCGGTGCAAATCCCCGATGACCTCTGTTATTGTCGCGTGTCGTGGAGTACCTTAGATGGTGGCTGGCTTCCTTTGGCATGGACGATCGCTGGTGAGATAGCGACGTGTCACCGCTTCCCGCCGCAACAGTTGACGACTCATGACACATGGCGGGAAGCAAATCTCATCTGATGGAAGTTTGTCGTCCCTTGAAACGAATTGTTTCCCACGCAAATCGTCCCACCCTTGCTTATGGGAGTTCGTGCGTCGACCAACGCCACGGCCCGTACGGGCGAAGTAGGCAAGTTTGAACATACGCGCGCGCAGTGTCCGTGTAAATTCCCGTCAGCCTCCTTCGCGCGAGGCGAGATCCTCGGCGCTTCCCACGCGGACCTTCTGACTGGCGCAGCGCCCAACAGCTCTGGCAGCGCCCAACAACGGACGACACATTTCTTCGCCAGCGGCCACCTTGGGCCTCCAGATTTGCCAGATACCGACCGTCGCCCGGCCAATAACGCCCGCGGCCATCGCGGATGAGAGAAGTTCGGCAGGCTAATGGGTGCAGGTCTGGCTGTGAAGAAAGTCCTCGAGCTACCCCGTCCGTACGCCAAGTTAGCCGAAACTCCGAGCGCCAATTTAGCGGCCCAGCTGTAATCAGCAGCCGAAGAGGTGCTTTCCAGAGCAAACTGAACTTGCATAAGATGGACTCAGTTGACTCTAATTGACTCTGATGGCTGCTTAACATGAATATGTAGTAAAATGGAAACTTCTCCATCGCCATTGGATACATCAAAGCGATACGTGACGCGGAGCTAGTTTAACGGCATTTCCTGCTTAATTGCTGCACAACCTGGCGCCACGGTATCGTGATTGCAACATTTTCAACATTTTCACGTCCCGGATTTCTCCATGCAAGAAGAATGCAAAAAGAAGTACTTGAACGCACTGTAAAAGCTCGAAATCTCATTCAAACCACCGTGCACGTACATAGCTACCTCACCTGTCTGGCATTCGCAATCCTAAAGCAATGCGCCGGCTGTCCAAATATGCGCCCAAATATGCGCCCAAATATGCGCCCAAATATGCGCCCAAATATGCGCCAGAATAATTTTCCTAAATATGCGCCCAAATATACGCCCAAATGTGCGCCCAAATATACGCCCAAATGTTCGCCCAAATATGCGCCCAAATATCCCACAACTCACGATCCTCGTATCCTGAACCCAGCCATCTTCACAAGGCGTCAAAACGTCGTCTTATGAACCGCATGTGGACAAAACATCGTAGAATTTCCTGCCATGCTGGTGTCAGAACAGAGCACGTCCTATCCAATCGACAGGTGAGCAGTGCATTAGCATATGCATCACTTCCCGCGGCCGCGTCAGCGTGGCTTGGTCACGACTGCTCGGCATGCCTTTGTCATTCTGTTAGTTGCATGCTACAGCATGGAAAAAGAAGCAGCCTCTCCTGATGTGATTACGTACCGAGCACGCATTTTGTGCTCTCTGCTGCTACCTGATGGCATTTTACACGCCGCTTCCCTCAGCGAATGAATATGCCTGTGAACGGCATGACCAGCACACGTGGCAGTCGGCAGCTGTATGTGCCGCAGGGGCGAATACAGGGGCACTGGCGGTACGTGTCCCATGTGAAGGTAGTGCCCCTGCGGCCGGGAGGAGGCGCCCATCCGGGAAGGCTCCAGTGCGCCTGTCCTCTCTTGCTCAACGGATTTTTTTCAAATGAAGACACTCCTCGGAGGGGAATATCTTCGGAAGTACCCCCTCCCCTCCCCCTCGGATATTCCTCGGAAGCACCCCCGCCTTTTCCTCTCGTGGGAGGGAAAAGACACGCCTTCAGTGTACTGGAGTACACCCCTATCCTCAACCCCGGAGGGCCTCCCCAGGTACTTTCGCAGCGGTGCCCCTCGGAGGAAACGGCGCCCCTCGAGACGAGTGCCCTCCCGTGACAGTTCCTGAATCCGCCCCTGCTGTGTCGGCGACGGTGGTCACCGCGTCCCCTCGGCCCCTCTGCCGCTCACCTGCGGAGCGACGAGCGCTGCCCACTCGGCTGGCGCCGACTTCACCGCCGACCTAGCCGCCCTGCGACAGCCGTCGACGACGACCAGCGTCGGTGCCGACGGTGCCGACGGCGGCGACGGCGGCGACCAACTGGCGTCGGTGCCGACGGGCGGCGCGTCGACGCCGGCCAGCCGAGCGGCCAGCGCGCGTCGGCCCGCTGCGTCTGTACCGCATCTGCACCGAGGAGGAAGCGGCACCCGCGAGGATTGTGTATGGTGAAGAGCGGACCGGAGCAGCAGCGGCAGGGTGGAAGTGGCGGGATGGGGCAGGCAGCATCCCGCAGGCACGAGAGGATTGTGTAGTGAAGAGCGGACCGGACATGCGACTGGGTTGTAGTAGCGGGAGGGGGCAGGCAGCATCCCGCAGGTACGAGAGGATTGTGTGGTGAAGAGCGGACCCGAGCAGCGGCGGCAGGTGGAAGTCCGGATCAGCAGCAGCAGCGCGGGTGTAGTATCGGGAGGGGCAGGCAGCATCCCGAGGCACGGGAAATTGTGTAGTGAAGAGCGGACCGGACATGCGACTGGGTTGTAGTAGCGGGAGGGGGCAGGCAGCATCCCGCAGGCACGAGAGGATTGTGTAGTGACGAGCGGACGGCAGGAGCGGCGGGTGGAAGTAGCGGGATGGGGCAGGCGCATCCCGGAGGCACGGGAGGATTGTGCAGTGACGAGCGGACCGGACAGCGACTGGGTTGTAGTAGCGGGAGGGGCAGCAGCATCCCGAGGCACGGGAGGATTGTGTGGTGAAGAGCGGACCGGACGAGCGGCGGGGTGGTAGTGCGGGATGGGGCAGGCAGCATCCCGCAGGCACGGAGGATTGTGTAGTGACGAGCGGACCGGACGAGCGGCGGGTGGTAGTGGCGGGATGGGGCGGCAGCATCCCGGAGGCACGGGAGGATTGTGTAGTGAAGAGCGGACCGGACGAGCGGCGGGTGGTAGTAGCGGGATGGGGCAGGCAGCATCCCGGAGGCACGGGAGGATTGTGCAGTGACGAGCGGACCGGACATGCGACTGGGTTGTAGTAGCGGGAGGGGGCAGACAGCATCCCGGAGGCACGGAGGATTGTGCAGTGACGAGCGGACCGGACATGCGACTGGGTTGTGTAGCGGGAGGGGCGACAGCATCCCGGAGGCACGGGAGGATTGTGTGGTGAAGAGCGGACCGGACGAGCGGCGGGGTGGTAGTAGCGGGATGGGGCGGCAGCATCCCGCGGCACGAGGATTGTGTGTGACGAGCGGACCGGACGAGCGGCGGGTGGTGTGGCGGGATGGGGCAGGCAGCATCCCGGAGGCACGGGAGGATTGTGTAGTGACGAGCGGACCGGACGAGCGGCGGGTGGTAGTAGCGGGATGGGGCGGCAGCATCCCGGAGGCCGGGAGGATTGTGTAGTGAAGAGCGGACCGGACGAGCGACGGGTGGTAGTAGCGGGATGGGGCAGGCAGCATCCCGCAGGCACGAGAGGATTGTGTAGTGACGAGCGGACCGGACGAGCGGCGGGTGGTAGTGGCGGGATGGGGCAGGCAGCATCCCGGAGGCACGGGAGGATTGTGTAGTGACGAGCGGACCGGACGAGCGGCGGGGTGGTAGTAGCGGGAGGGGGCAGGCAGCATCCCGGAGGCACGGGAGGATTGTGTAGTGACGAGCGGACCGGACAAGCGGCGGGTGGTAGTAGCGGGATGGGGCAGGCAGCATCCCGGAGGCACGGGAGGATTGTGTAGTGACGAGCGGACGGCAGGAGCGGCGGGTGGTAGTGGCGGGAGGGGGCAGGCAGCATCCCGCAGGCACGAGAGGATTGTGTAGTGACGAGCGGACCGGACGAGCGGCGGGTGGTAGTGGCGGGATGGGGCAGGCAGCATCCCGGAGGCACGGGAGGATTGTGCAGTGACGAGCGGACCGGACATGCGACTGGGTTGTAGTAGCGGGATGGGGCAGGCAGTATCAGGGAGGGACTGGAAGGGCGCAGGTTGAGCAGGACTGCCGAGAGACGGCGAGACTGGTGGTAAGCTGGAGGACGAGGAGGATCGTCCCCGACGGATGGTCACACAGGGGGAGACAAATCGGAGGCGACATGGATGGGTGGGGAGAGAAGCGAATGGGTGGGTAGGTGGAGGCGGTGTAGAGGGCGATAGGTGGGTGGGAGGACGATGGCTGGGTAGAGTTCCGAATGGGTGGGTAGGCGGAGACCGTGGAGAGAGCGATGGTTGGGTGGAGAGAGTATCGAATGGGTGGGTAGGTGGAGACGGTAGAGAGGGTGATGGGTGGGTGGGAGGACAATAGGTGTGGTTCGGGACGATAATATGGTAGGTGGGTTTCGATGATGAGTATTGGGTGATGTGCGTGAGCTACTTGGGAAAAGATGAAACTGTTGGCAGACAAACGTATGGAGCAAATAGTGTTTCTTTCCCAAAGGTGCTTGACAGAACTGTCGCGGTCCCATCAGCAGGTGTCAGCCAACAACAAGTGGCAAAATAAGTTGGGAATTGCTGTTATTGATGTCGTTGCAACCAAAGGATTTACAAGAAATGCATCATGTCCGTTGCGCATATCCTCGCAAAGAACATTTCCTAAGAGGCTATCAGGCATGCAACCACATCATATAAATACTTATCAACCGGATTGTGTGTCCAAAACCCTTATTTTACTTTCGTGTTTCTTACTTACCCTCTGATAATTCAGAAAGCTTATGACTGTAGCATACACTCAACTATTGTGCCGAAGAAATGCCAGGATCCGTGTTGGTGTAAACGTTGAATAAACGTTGCATCAAGCAAAAGGCAGAAGTGCACTTCTGGTCCGTACGTGTAGCAGCTTAGTGCCGAATAACATTTGTTCCATCTCATTCTACGGTATAATGAGAAGTCCTGGACTTAGCGGACCCAAACGTTTCCCAGGGTGTGCCCCTCCCAGGATGGGCCATCGCCAAGCCACAATGAGCAATCATCCCGCTTCTATGGCGCTTCACCAGAATGTATGCTGCTTCACAGATTCAAGACATCGTTGCTGATGTGTTTTCAGCGGAATATCGATGGGGATACGTGACCTGATGGTCTATTGGTCTATTGGTCTATTGGTCTATTGGTCTGTCACAGAATAGAGGAGGATTGAAATGATTACCTTCATTGTGTATATTGTTGAATGGTAAACAGTTCAAACTAACTTAGGATGACCTTTAATTGTAATAGTTATAATATTAAGTTTGGAACATGTTGCTATTGAACGATTTGTAATCTTAATATAATACAGTTATTAATATGCTTCGTTTAATTTTATGTTCACACAATTTCTTTTCTTCGTGATTTCTTCCGATTTTCGTAATCTGCTTCATATGTTTGGTTCAAATTTTGCAATATTTTGCTTTGCGCAATGGTTCTGGTTTCCTCGTATCAATGCTTGATTCGTTTGAACGGATCCATTGCAATCTGGTTGCGTTTCGGCGTCAGATTTACCAGGCGGCATGCCGATTACAAGAACTAAGATCCATGTCACCGACCTTGAAGCAGATAGTTGAACAGATTATATCGCAATGCACAGCTCGTGAACCATATAGTTGCACGTTGAACACTACATGGTGTTCCATCAAGCACAATCTATCATCACATTGTGATCTATCATCACAAAAATCAGGTAGTTTTGAATATTGTACAGCTCATTGCCATTGGCGAGGTGCTCCAAGTGGTGTTAATCCAACACAGCCCATTCCACACCCAACTGCGGGCCCACTCAGCTGCACGGGCCGAATCACCCCACCGGTCAGAGCGGCGAGACAATGATCATCACCGGAAGGGGTCTGGTAACCGCCCGACGGGTCTCCAGGTCCGGTAACCGCCCGACGGATCTCCAGGTGCGGTAACCGCCCGACGGATCTCCAGGTCCGGTTACCGCCCGACGGATCTACATGTCCGGTTACCGCCTCATGGATCTCCATGTCAGGTTACCGCCCAACGGATCTCCAAGTCTGGTTACTGTTCGACGGATGTTCAGGACAGATTGCCACACGATGGATCTCCATGTCCGGTTACCGCCTCATGGATCTCCATGTCCGGTTACCGCCCGACGGATCTCCAGGTCTTGCTACCGCCCAACGGATCTCCAAGTCTGGTTACTGTTCGACGGATGTCCAGGACAGATTGCCACACGATGGATCTCCATGTCCGGTTACCGCCCCATGGATCTCCATGTCCGGTTACCGCCCGACGGATCTCCAGGTCTTGCTACCGCCCAACGGATCTCCAAGTCTGGTTACTGTTCGACGGATGTCCAGGGCAGATTGCCACACGATGGATCTCCATGTCCGGTTACCGCCCCATGGATCTCCATGTCCGGTTACCGCCCGACGGATCTGCAGTGGAATCAGTTATGCATATCCACAGTTAAATGGATCAGTAGATGAAATATTTGGATCGCATACGAAACACGCCACATCGGCGTGGGGTGGGGGGGGATGTGCTTGCATGCTTTGAATGCGAAGTGGACCGAGTCTAACAAATGATCGATGTTGTGCTGTAAGTGGAAGTTCATTTCTCCATGCTAATATCAAGTGATAGTCGCCGCAAGGTTAAGCTGGCCAACCGATTTTCTAGAATACGCAATCGTTCCATACCAGCGTACGACAGATGCATCGACCTAGTAGTCCGATTTCAAGCTATCGAATTCTGAGAACTGAGTGGTGCTTAATTAGCCAGAACGTGATGCCCAATCGTCATATATTCGTTATTTATATATATATATATATATATATATATATATATATATATATATATATATATATATATATATATATATATATATATATATATATATATATATATATATATATATATATATATATATATATATATATATATATATATATATATCTATATACATATGTACATATGTGTACATATATATATATATATATATACATACATGTGTGTGTGTGTGTGTGTATGTGGATGCATACGCATATATACAGGGTGTCCATAAAGTCTCTTTACAATTTAAAATATGTATTACAAAAGCAAATGAAGAGATAAATTTGTAGAGATTTTCACAACATGAGAAGTAGATATTGAAGGTTTTTGCCTCCTTTAATACCCTTATATATGGGCATCATTAGATGCACGAAGCACATCAAGACGGTAATCGATTTCCTGCCATGTTCGCTGTAGCATAGCCTCATCAATGGTGGCAGTGGCGTCAGTGATCCTCTGCTTCAGGTCGTTGATGTTCCGTATCTTTGTTCGATACACGATATCTTTAGCATTACCCCATAGAAGGAAGTCCAGGGGAGTGATATCTGGGGAACGAGGTGGCCAGGGAATTGGGCCATGCCATCCAAACCACCGTTCTGGAAGCCATTTTCTGGAGTAGCTATCTTTAGGGTTTCACTTAACAGAATCTCTGGGTATATGTTTCACAGGATATATATATATATATATATATGTATATATACATATATATATATATATATATATATATATATATATATATATATATATATATATATATATATATATATAACATATATATACATACATATATTTATGTATATATCTAACTATATATAGATATATATATATATATATATATATATATATATATATATATATATATATATATATATATATATATATATATATATATTTATATAGGTATATATAGATATATATGTATATATATATATATATATATATATATATATATATATATATATATATATATATTATATATGTTCAGTGTACCTGAAAAGCACAAATGCAATGTGATTAAAAACTTTGATAACCACTGAGTACATTGAACAAATATGATCAAAACATCCCCTCAATTGCCTTTGTAATATTTTTGTATTGTAAAGAGACTTTATGGACGCCCTGTACATACCTATCATATATCTAGGAGTATGTGTGCATTTGGTTCCACCCCAGCTAATTGCGCGGAATGAAATGTTTAACTGACCATTATAGACACGCCCAAATGCACCTGGATTTAAACAACGAGCAGCGAGTGTCTTCTGTCGAGTGTCCATCAATTGGATTCCGACTACCTTCCGTTAAGAGGTTTGGAAAGGCATCTGAGATGTCGGCTTGACGGCCGGTGAGCGCTCTTTTTTTTGTGCGCACGAGCGTGAAATTGTGTCATTTGGTGATGCGGCGCCTCGGCTCCGGTGATCTGTGGCTGCGGACGACAAGAGCTCATGCGAATCCCCTCATCATCGATTCCCGCTCGGTGTTCCCACACCCAGCCGGGAAGTGTGTGGACGTAACCCTCCCGGTCACCTATAATCTATCGCATACATGGCTTCTGTTCTGTGTTGTCGCCGTCTCTTTCCGCCAGACAGCGACCACACAGGTCAAATTCGCCATTTTAGGACTATAGGAAAGTATATAACTATAAATTCCACTTTGAACAGCTTCAAAATCCTCCGGAATATATTCATCGAAGTCATGATTTATATCGATGCGTTCCGAGGAGAGGCATCAGCTGAATGTGGTTGCATTTCTATTGTTTGTCAAAAATTATCCAAGGATAAGTTTGTTTATATATTCATATGCTGATGCATAGCTGAGTGAATTTGGACACAAAGGCGCTGTGGAACCATTTCCAGAACGGAGCGGACACCAGGAATGCTTCAATGTTTGATATGTCCCTTCGGGATGCCATTTAGCATGCGAAAATGAACAAGCCGTGAAGTATTTGCGCAAATTGCGAGACAAGCGAACAGGCCCCGCTGCCAATTCGCATCCTCCGTGTTGATTTTGCAATAAAAAGAACCCCGCAGAAAATATGTCTACATAGATGAATGCGGGTAGAAGTATGGCATGAGCTGTGCAAGTGAAATCTTTTCGCGAGCGCGGTTAGCGGATGATTTTTTGTTGTGTTCAATTGTGTTCCTTAGAATGTCGAGAAGGCTGTGATGGGAGCCTGCGTCGTCGCTCAGCATATCTCGGAATAAAATCACATAATTCCCGTTACATCTCTCTCTCTCTCTCTCTCTCTCTCTCTCTCTCTCTCTCTCTCTCTCTCTCTCTCTCTCTCTCTCTCTCTCTCTCTCTCTCTCTCTCTCTCTCTCTCTCTCTCTCTCTCTCTCTCTCTCTCTCTCTCTCTCTTCTCTCTCTCTCTCTCTCTCTCTCTCTCTCTCTCTCTCTCTCTCTCTCTCTCTATATATATATATATATATATATATATATATATATATATATATATATATATATATATATATATATATATATATATATATATATATATATATATATATATATATATATATATATATATATATATATATATATATATATATATATATATATATATATATATATATATATATATATATATATATATATATATATATATATATATATATATATATATATATATATATATATATATATATATATATATATATATATATATATATATATATATATATATATATATATATATATATATATATATATATATATATATATATATATATATATATATATATATATATATATATATATATATATATATATATATATATATATATATATATATATATATATATATATATATATATATATATATATATATATATATATATATATATATATATATATATATATATATATATATATATATATATATATATATATATATATATATATATATATATATATATATATATATATATATATATATATATATATATATATATATATATATATATATATATATATATATATATATATATATATATATATATATATATATATATATATATATATATATATATATATATATATATATATATATATATATATATATATATATATATATATATATATATATATATATATATATATATATATATATATATATATATATATATATATATATATATATATATATATATATATATATATATATATATATATATATATATATATATATATATATATATATATATATATATATACGGCAAACGACAATGTAAAACCTCCTACCAATATTTGATGTCAAATATTTTAACCTAAAGTGCGTAAAGCGTTCTAAAATATCGACACGATATTCTTCTTCCTATATCTGTTGCGTGTATGGAGAAAAACGCATACAATTGCAAAACGCTGCGAAATGGTCACGGTGTCTGCCCCGATTGGCGGCAATGTTGCGAAAACGTAACGTTGCTACATAGCGTAGCGTAACGTGATGCAACGCAAAGTAACGTGACGTCCTGTATAAAACAACGACTCCCGCTGATATCCAAGCGTTGTGTTCGCCCGGTAATTGAAATGTTAAAGCTAGTATCCCATAATGTTAAAGCTTGGCATCCCAGAAAACTCTCCGTGGTGCATAGAAAATAAAATATAGAAGCTTTCAGCATCACTGGTGAGGGACGCCAATGTTGGTAACCAGTTGTTCATGAACTTTAAATTTTATATAATTTTTTAATTTTTTTATATTTTTTCCTTTTTTTTTTTTTTTTCCAAAAAATTTTAGTAAGTTTTTTAATTTTTTTTTAGTTTTTTGGCCCCACCCCCCCATAAATAATAATATTTTTTTATTTTAATTTTTTTTCCCTGCCAACAAATTAATGGAAGTTGGGGATTCAAATTCGTTGTTTTTTGTTCATTGTTCCAGTTTTCCCATTTAAATTTTTGGGGGGGGGGGGGGGGGGGGGGGGGGGGTTGTGGGGGGGGGGGGTGGTTTTCAAAATTAAAAAATCTTCCCCCCTAAAGGAGGGGGAAATTTTTCCCTATGTTTTTTGTTCTAATGATTAATATATATATATATATATATATACATATATATATATATATATATATATATATATATATATATATATGTGTGTGTGTGTGTGTGTGTGTGTGTGTGTGTGTGTGCACTTGTAAGGCGTGAAAAACGAGGACCAAATTTGAGTACACCCGGACTACCGAGGACCGGGGGTGAATACATAGGACCGTTTTCGGTCCTCGCTATTTTTTCATCAATCAGATGTGATTCTTATCGTCGTCCAAGTCACGTGACGAAGTTTCATGATGGTCCTACATTTTCACGAAACATGTGGTTTTGTGTGTGAGGAGTGTAAAGGTGTGTTAGCGAATCGCCGCGTCTAACGTGTGTGATAAAAAACCGACGGAATCTCCTGCACTCGCTCAATAGTGGTGGGAGGTTTCTTTTATATATCTGCGTTGATGCGGTTGCGGAAAAATGTAGAATTGAATACGTGGATAAAAATTAAATGAATTATAGATCTATTTTCGCTCTATATTATTGTACAACAACTTACTTTACATTTGGTAGATAATATATTGCTACGTATCTTGCAGCACTATCAACAGCTGACGAAATATTTGGAACTGCATTGTGGGTGGGTCTGCTGTGCTGTCTCAGGTGGTGCTGAGTCCTGACTGCTGGATACGAACAATTTTTGTTGAGTCTTTTTCTAAAAAATTGTGTTCTAGTCTCTAAACAATATATAGAGGAAGAGCATTGCCAGTTTGAGATAGCTTTGCGTCCAAAGTTACGTGCGCCAAGTTAGGTTTGCCATGGAAATGATAGTATCCACTCGTGGAATGTCCGGTGCATTTATGTTGCATAGGATTGGAACCACAAATGATTCTTAAATTTAGCATAAGGCCAATGGCAGTACATTGAAAGAATCGGTTTCAAAACAGGGCATATTTGAAATGATTTAATTGGGGGCATGGGTGGAAACTCTCCGGATTCCAGCCAGGGGAGCCGGCCATATGCGTGCTTTGTATACATCTGGGGATGGCGCCTATCAAAGCTGACATGCTCCCCTCCCATATAATGCCACCGTTTAGCATAGAACACCATTCAGTGGGCCCCCAACCAATGTGAATCTCTCAACTTCCTCCATGTATTCTGTCCTGAATAATGATGGTGAAGTTTGCTCTATCGGGCCAGCTCCTAGAAATGTTCTCTCACTGGCAAGAATGGAAAATCAACCTAGTGTGGTGGAAATCGGCTTTGGGCTTCAACATCCCCTCGGGTTGATTTCGTGTCATTTATATTGATTTTTACGTACCGTAAAATACTCCCAGACATGGCGCACCCATGGGGCCATTCCGGCCATGCCCCAACAAAGGCAGAGTGAGGGACTAATATGTATTTTGCCCAGCCGTCCCCCCCCCCTCCCCCAACCGAAGGAACTATTTTCTACTAATGCGACTGTGGTTCGATCCCTCCTCAACAACGTCCTTCCGAAGCTTGTGTACGGCGTCCATGATTGCAGGAATTTTGGGGAATTTAAAAAAAAAGAAAAGATTTTTCAAAAGTCACCCTGTAAATCGACTGGCTGGATCCACACGTGCTTCCAGGGAGAGCCATGTTTTATTTCAGGAATCCATGGAGCATCCGGATCCAATCCATCCTGGCGGTTCCACACAAAAACTGAGCCGACGACAGAATAGCATCAGGAAAATGATGTTTCATTGAGGTCAGAAATATTTCCTTCCAAAGTATGGAATATGGATCACGAAGAGAAATTCCCACCACAGTTGCCATGTTAATTGGAGCACGCTTCTAAGTTATGTGACAACAGTAATTACAAAAAATACAACTTTTCCACCCTTAATCCAGCCTATGTTGGGATCACCAGACATAATGTACCATTTTGGGTGGTGGAGTCAGGGCAGGGCTTTATGGTTTTGAATATTTGGCATCTCCCCGTGCCCCCTAGATCTGCCAGTGCACTCCAAAGATTCTGCTTAGCATATGGCCCAGATCAGAATTTGGACGAAGCTGTCTGGCTTCATGAAGCCATTATTTTTTACATTGACTTGAGCTTTATACTTGGGTTTGGGATTTTGTCCGTTGCTGTTCTGTCCCCGGCGTTGTGGCTTTCTGCCTCTGGATTCAACTTTGTGTGTGTATCTGCTGGCTGGATTCGTTACTTTAAAAGTTGCAAGCTCTATTCTTTTAATCTGGAAAGCTAAACTTCCGTGGATCTCGTAAATTTGTGCTTCAATGTGTTGGTCAGATTTTGGGGAAATGTTTGAATACCATAGTAATGAACGTGATTAAGACAAGGTGACCACACATTTCTGTCGGAAATGCTTACTTTTCGGCTTGCAAGCAGTTGGTAACCCATTCTTTAGATTATAAATAATCATCCAAAAATTTCAAAAGTTACATTTGAAAACACACATCATAAGATAACGTCAACCAGCCTAACTTTCTTCGTAAGAAAAAATGGAAGAATTAAAGTTTTTATAGACGTTCCCACTTAAGTAGCCTAACCTGATATAACCTCAATTATCCTACCCTCTATTTTTGTTTTATGGAGGTAAAATGTGTGCACAACTTGTCTCATGAACACCTGAAACCACCATAATGCGACTTCGCCTTGGCCTTTGAAGCAAATGGTACATATAAATTATTAAGCATATGCAATAGCCAAGGAATGTAAATTATCAAGCAAACTTCAATCTACTGATATTTTATCACATGGGCTTGATGATATAAGAATCGATGGTGAGCCACACCATCCTACTATAAAAGTGCTCTGGCAGTGTTTAAGGTTGCAGTGTCAGTAAAATACGTGCCAACAAGTAGGATTGCATATTAAGTGATGGCAGGTGCTCTTCTAGTTAAGATATGTCCTGGAAACCAATTTACCACATTATTGACTTTACGCTCCTTTCCATAGATGACAAGTCATAGAAACTTATTCACAGGCTGCCCACTGAGATGCAATGAGTCGAATCGAATGAATTTGCCTTTGTTTTTGGGGAGCCCAATATGGGAGGAGCCCGTCCTGACCGGTTTGACATCCCGCAAATGGAATTCTGGTTGTGTCACTTTGGAACACAATAATGAAGAAAGCTGCTTCCTTGTATAAGAAGTGCTTTGCAGCTGTTTAGAATGCTGGATGATTAAAGTAAGTGCTGATATACAAGTGTTTCAATACGAATTGAACTGCTTTTCCAGTAAAAAGATGTGCTGGGAATCTGCTTACTATTTCCAAATTGGTAGCTGATAGGAAAGTACATTAAAGGCTGGATTACAACGCATTCACTGAAGGCTTAATTTCACAAGGACATGCAAGTGAATCAGTTGACTCTGAGGTGTTCGTTGCATTGAATGTATTCTTCCCATTATGGGCTGAAGTCAGATATCATGCCTGTCATATCAATATAATCTGCAGTTTCGCACTTTGGATTATGTGAAAAAATACTGCACATGCAAAGCAAGTTGGTGTATACAAACCTAAGTATGGACATACCTCACAACCCACTGGTAGGGCCAGGATTTAGGATTTCGTTTGGGGCGACTACCGGCAAAATGTCTTAATGGATAAGGTGCCGAGTTTGAAGAAGCACAAAAATAACGATGCAAAGTGTTAAAACATGCTTATGTGAACATTACCACTTAAAATTACAACTTTCAGACGATTTCGTTTTCAATTTCAAGATAAATTCAATCCAGGTAACTAGTGGTTTTTGATGGGGGAGCATGACACCCTTCCCCCCACCATGATCACCAATGATGATGGTTTCTGCCTCGGATTTTCACCCATACCTCACCCCAAAAAATGGGTCAATGCCTAGGGATTGTTTTCGTTTTCCGACGACCAACTTAGGCTCTGTAGCTTTTGCACTCTCGGCTTTGGCTTCAGTTCCGAATTTATGGAATCAACTCTTTGCATTAGTTCACCAACTTTTAACCTATGTACTAACATACTACATACTATAACATACTAACATAATTTTAACGTACTATGGTTTCTGCTGTGATAAGGCCAATGACCTGGCTTCATTTCCATGCCTGGCTCTGATCAGTAAATCCATCCCACAAAACATTTTGGGGTAAAGTGATAATCAGCACATTTTTTTCACTTAAAGAGCACTTAATCTAACTTGAAGCGCAGATTTTTGTCACTAATATTTCACTGATGCAGCACTTTAATCACATGCAAAGCCAGAGGCGGACCCAAAAGCCTGGCTTGGGGCCAAACTCAAAAACGTTTCTCCAGTTTCGCAACAATCATCGGATTTGAACCGGGAATAGTCGTCGGATCTGCTAAGGACAATATTTATGTCATAAAATGTTCTTAGACTTGAAGAAAATGATATTTCACTGACTGCAATCGCTCGGCAAAAATCGGCCTCCTGGGTGGAGGAGCATGGCTCCCCTGCCCGCCCCTTGGATCCGCCAGTGTGCAGAGCACTTTTACCCTAGGCTAGCAGTATTCTTGAAGACTTTTATCCCAAAGTTTTTTTTTCAGTGATCTGAGATATATGGACTAAATTTTGGCAGATGCGATCAATTATCCAAGAGTTCAGAAGGATCCGATTTGCACGTTCAGATTTGACATGGTTAATTTATGGTACATTTCAAAAAACTTCAACAGGGTCTGAGGAAATAGCTGATGCAGTAGGAAAAATAAGTGCTTGAAATATGGGTTTCGGTGTCAAGAGGTTCTACATAAAGCAAAACAAGTACTGTATAAACAGGGTAAGCATAGGGTCGGAATAGGAAGTACTACTGCTGCATTAGGAGTAAGCGTTCTGATGTGTAAGTACCTACCTAGAGGCATAGCTGAAGCAATCTACTTCCACGACTGACCGTCATCCATGATAAAAGGGGGCAACACTTACTGGAACAGTTGGCACTACTTATATGCACTTATTTCTTCAGGAAGCCCTTGCATTCACTCCTACAGCACTTGTGTCTAGTCCTTATTGCCTCCCAGTACTTAAACCGACTTGCCGAACATCTATTTCTCCTACAGCAGCACTTGTTTCCTCAGCTCCCTATTGAAGGTATATTGCAAGTGCTGTACGCTGACGTAACCTAACCTACGCCTACATGTAAATTATTCAGCTAGACTGAACCTACTGATAATTGACCTTATTGTGTCAAACGTTTAGATAATTGATGGTTGATAATGTTGCGGAGAGCTGTGTTGAGCATAGTTGAATTGAAGATCATTATAGAAAGTAACCAAATGCTCATATTATTAAGTAAAATAGGATCAAAAATCGGTCTAATATATTTCGGGCGTGACCCTTCTTCGGAGACAATACACATACAGAGACATTTTACGCACATGCTATATATAGTAAGCCGTCTACCAATATTGACGAAATCATTATCTCAGTCCAAGTATTTAAATTCCAACATAACAAAGGGCATTGTAACAATTGCATGTGATGCGACACTAACAGAGCCAAAATGTTCGTCGTTTCCCTAGACACCCTCGGTATACACCTACCCTATGCCTTACTATATACGCAAATCCGTGACATGTCAGTGCTCTCGAAGTGTTGGCGTGTGTGGATGAACGAGTGTGTAAGTGAGTGAGTGAACACGTGGGTGCGTACATGGTGAAGTCGGCGAGTGCAGGTGGCGTCTGTACAGTGTCATGCTGTATAGGGAACTGGCTTTATAAGGGTCCATGATGATACCATTTTGTTTAGGGGGGAATTTTGGTTCCTGATTTCAATGGATGCTGCAATTTTGAGTTCTGCCAAGTCTTTACAAGTCCGCAAGATTGTGATGCTGAGCGTTGTTGGAGTGATGGTGCTTTCTGGGTGATTTGTGGCAAAATGCTCTCCAAAAAGGGTGCTTTTCGTTTTGTTCTTTGCGTCTCTGATGTGTTCCATGTATCTGTCCCTAACCATGCGTGTGGTTTCTCCAATATAGGTTATGGGTGCGGTCCCTAAGGTGCAAAGCTCACATGTAATTTTGTATACCACATTTTTGGTGTGACATCTATCTTTAAGACCAGCCAGGCAGCATTGGCACGCTCTAGTGCCTGCAGGGCATGGTGGAGGGTCGAGGGCAGATTTAGTCATGGTTTCCGAAAGTGTCTTGCCGCTTTTCCAGGCTACGCGCATTGAGAGTGTGGACCTAGTGATGGCTGTAGCTACCTTTTTGGCTGGAGAATCATCGATAAATGGTAAACTGATGTATGTGGTGTCTGTGGATCTATGTGAGCTGGAAGCGTTTGTATCGTGTGTGTGCTGACTTGTCGCGAGCGGTCTGCATTTGGCATTGCGGGCCAATACTCGAAATTTTGTTTTCTGTATCATGCTATGAGGATAGCCATTGGATAGGAACAGACTTTCAATTTTTCCGATACTTTTTTTGGGCTGCCTTGTCAGAACTAAGCCGCATTGCTCTCAGCAATTGAGCATACAGAACAGAACGTTTAGTTTGGATAGGGTGAGCCGATTTGTATGGGAGGATAATAGGGGCTGCCATCGGTTTAATGAAAAGTTCTGTTGTATAGGTCCGGTCACTGTTGACCGTTAGAAGTGTGTCGAGGAAGGAAATTTGGCCGTTAGTAGACTGATCGCTTCTCTCTATGATATATTTTTAGCCTGGAATGGAAGCGGTTCATGTCTGCAAAAATGTGTTTAAAGAGTCTGAGCCATAAGTCCATATGCCGAAAATGTCATCTATATATCTGAGGTATATGGCTCGTCGATGCGGTGTTGAGGTCAGTAGCAATGTTTCGATGGCGTTCATGAAGATCACTGCTAAAGATGGTGCGATACGGCTACCCGTATGCCTATGCCATTTTGTTGCCGGTAATATTTTTGCCCAAATCGAACGAAGTTGTTGTGAAGGCAATGGGTCAACAATTTTTCGATATCATCGAGATTTAGTCCGAACGTTTCAATCTTTGCAAGGTGAGTGCTGAAAAGATTCATGGCAGCAGAAATAGCTTCTGCTGTGGGTATGTTCCCGTAAATATTCACTACATCTATTGTGAAGGCAATAGCTCCTGGCGGTAGTACGCTTGGGAACTGTTCACGAAGTTGAGTAAGATAATCTAGTGTGTCTTTTAGATGGGCTGGTACAAAGATGGGGAGCTGGGAAACGATTTTCTCCAGGAACCAAGTCAGTTTATCCAAAGGGTCGCCACATGCCGAAACTATAGGTTCAAGGGGCACGTCAGGTTTGTGCGTTTTAGGGAGGCCATATAGTTCTGCTGTACGGGAGGAATTTGGTTTGATGGCTTTGACAATTTTGTCTGGGATCTTTCCTGTCATGGTTTCGATAATCATTTTCTTGGTAGTCGCTTCCAAACGTTTAGTCGGGTTCCTCCCTATGGGTTCATATTGTGAGGTAATTTTTAAGGCCTTTTCTATATAAGATTCCCATGGCATGAGAACAAAACCTTTGCATTTATCCGAGCGTTTTACGATGATGTTGGGGTCTTTGCGCAATTGTTTAAGAGCCGTTAGTTCGTCCTGTGAGTGGTTTGGCCGACATTGGGTACGATGGTTTTTGAAAATACTGGTGACTTTCCGTTTTAACGCTCTAAGTGCTGATTCAACAGCAATACCAGCTTGTGGTGCCATCCTAGTAGTGGTATCACTGAATCTGGGCGCTAAATGTGGTACGTTGTGGTTGGCTGCCTGAGTAGTGTCAGTGTTGGACTGTTGGTGGTGGATGCTTTGTGTGGCAGATGTATCGGTCCTTGTTGGTTGTGAGTTCTGTTGTTGACATAGGCGCACCGGAGGGGGGGGCCGGGGGCCCCCCCCATGAGACCAAAGTGCCCTTTTGGCCAAAAGTGCCCTTTTGACCGAAAAGTGCCCTCTTGGCCGGAATGTCCCAAATTTAGCCAAAAAATCACCTGCCTTATGTGCCCCGCCTGTGCCAAAGGTGCCCTTTAGGCCCAAAACTGCCCTTTTGGCCTAAAAATGACATTCCCCTGTGCCCTTTCCTGTCCTATGCCTGTCCCAATTAGGTGCCCTTTTGATCTAAAAGTGCCCTGTGCCCTGCCCTGTACCCTGCCCTGTGCCTTGTGCTGTACCGTGAACTCTGCCCTGCCCTGTGTCCTGCCCTATGCCCTGCCCTGTGCCCTGCCCTGTGCCCTACCCTGTGCCCTACCTTGTGTCCTGCCCTGTGCCCTGCCCCGTGCCCTGCCCTGTGCCCTGCCCTGTGCCCTGGAAATATTATTGTAAATACAAGGGTTCGGTGCTATAACACATAACGTGTCCCATGGAAAATTCACGCCCCCCCCCCGGTCAGCAAACCTTCCAGTGTGCCCCGGGCCGCAAAGTGCCCTTTTGGAGCCGGTCAAATGCCCTTTTGGAGCCGGCCAAATGCCCTTTTCGGTCCGCCCCCCCCCCCATGGAAAAATCCTGGGTGCGCGCCTGGTTGTTGACCACGCTTATTGTTCAGTTCCTCCTTCCAACGTAGTGCAAAAGCTCCCCTTTCAAAACATATTTCTACCTGGCTTATTCCATGCCGATTAATGGTACGTGTGAGAGCGAAATTGGGCCCTTTGCTCAGCATTGCAGACACATCATTTGGAATAGCTTGATCTGTGAGATTAAGCAACTTAGTTGTATCATTAGACCTATCAACTATGAATGTGTCTGGCGGTGTAGAGGTTAGCGTATCACGTCGTTGCTCTGGAGCAAGTGGTGTAGTGCGCTGGGTGGGGAAATAACCAGAGCCACTGCTCATGCATCCTACGCACATAGAAGAAGCATCACACATTTTGGCATCATACCACACGTCATCACCTCCCAAGCGGTTGCCACGGTTGTCATATTCTAGAGTATTAGCAGGGCTACCAGATGATTCTTCAGCGGTTAGACAAATAAGGCTGCAGCAGGAGAACACGGCAGCCTCCCAGACGTCCTGGTCTGTAATGGTTGCATCCAAGCTGGTGCTGAACATGGTGCTTGTAGCGCACTCTACCTGTATTGCGGCACCAGCGGCTTCATGGAGCGGTTTTTGTTCACCTAGCTTAGTATTGGTGTCGGTTCGTGGTGCACTGCGATCCAAGTCTTGGCTATGAGAGGGGCTTGTGTTTTGCTTGCTTAACTGACACAGTTTCTTGTCAAGTCTACGCTTTGCGTTGCAATGTATTGATATTTAATCGGGTATCACGAGTGCTCTCGAGCCTCACTTAAGGTATATTGCAAGGTATAGGGCGCTTTTCCGGCCAGAGGGGCGCCACATTTCCATGGATAGAGGCACATGCCCCCTTTGCCCCTTCCCTATATCCTTCCATGCTCTGTAAGTGTTTAATGTGCCGAGCAGCAAATGAAGTGCAAACAATATGTGCCTATTTAGTTAAAACAGGTTCATGGGCACTGCGGGCGCCCGGAATGGCCGTGAACTCTATCAACCTACAAAGCACTTCTTATTCGAAGGTAGCTATTATTTCTTCCAGAATTGTACTCCAAAGTGACAGCCAGAATGTCATTTGGGTGCGTCGTACGGGTCCGGATGGCCCGCTGACGGGGCTCACCCAAAAACGAAAAACAAACAATTATCAGGCTTCCTTCACTTTATCTCGGTGGACAGCCTAAGAACTAGGTTACATGAATTATCTTCTATGGAAATGGACGGAAAGAGTTAATTATGGGGTAACTTTATTGCCAGCACATACCTTTACTAGAATAACACTTATTTGACCATTAATATAATTCGGTACTTGTTCAGCTAAGCTACGTGCTAGCAGCAAATTTACCTCCTTTGCGCTCGTTTCCATGCTCGAATCTAATGGTAAAACTATTGGGATTTCTTTTCTATTATTTTGTATTGGACATGCCAACATTTCAAAGTGCAAGATTAAAACAATACAAGGACATCACATGTTACGTACCTACCACTGGCCTTTGGATTGCCGTTCACCGACGTCAAACATCATACTTTCGGTTTATATGACAATTTGTGTGTACCGATGTGTTTTTCCTCAAATTGACAAAATGACTTCACTCTGATGCTACTCACGCCTGACCATTCATGACCTTGCTGTTTTTGCTTTTGGCAATGGGTGTAGAATTGGTCATTGGAGAGCTATTGACAATTTCGCGCAGATATGTTGAAGCGTTTTAAGCTATCGCGAATATTCGACAAGTCATCAGGACATCTTTTAACCCCCATCCCTCCCCGGTAAAGGCCGGGTTGAGTGCATACTAACTCTGGCTGTTGACCTGGCTTGATCCTGTATTGGCTCATGGGTAGATGAAGTGATGATAAGTTGCTGTCTCATGAATCATTAAACTAGTCATAAAAGAACTAACTTACGAACGTGACAAAAACAAAATAATATTATATGCCAATGTCCATCAGTTGCATGACCAGTCCTCAAAAGAAAATATATCTCCCTCTATTCAGTTAATGGTGGGTTAACATGCGCCCTGGAGGGCCTCTGAAAATTACGCGCACTGGAGGGGGGGGCGGATTCCGCCCCCTAAGATCTCGGCTCCTATTAAAGCTGGAGGAACGAAATTAACAGGGTGGAAGGGTACGGTAGTGGTCTCTATTATGTGCAAATTCCATGACCTTAAGTCAGTATCTTCTTCAAGGTCAAATAAGGTCACATTTGTTAACATTTTCTTGTTTTTCGTGGCTTGGCTTGTCATTGCTATGGATCGCTGTGATTGTGTTTAAGTGCTCCAAAACGGGCATCAGTGATGTTTTGGACATCACTAATGATGCAATACAGATGCTAGACCCGACATTTGACCTCAGGTCACCTATATAACAGCACTTTATCAGGTCAGTTACCTGTTCCAGTTATCGAAACCGGGCCGCCCGCCCGACTGCTCCGTCGGCATGAATAAAGTATGGAAACGCTTAGGTACACAATGACAAACAGTAGTGCATTTATGACAACATTCCAGTTGACCAAGTTTGGTTCCATTAACCCGTCATCAACTTGACCTGGCTTGACCTCGGTGACCTAACATGACCTTGAAACTATATAGCATATCAATATACATCAAACGGGTCGCTAGTGTTGCCAAGAACACTTCCTTTTTGCGGATATTCGGGAAGCGCATCAGTGCCGATTTTTGTGGTCTGGCGCTACGAATTTTGCATACTTTAACGGCCCCTAACTCGACAAATTTCCGGCCGATTTAGAATTTTCTTGCTTTAAACTACGCGCCGGTCATTTATAAGTAGGTATTCAAACCATGGCGTATATCCACCGGTAAAATCTGGAGTTATATGCGAACAACCGGAGGGGTGGGCGGATTTCGCCCCCCTTCCAGTGCGCGTGTTAAGCGAGAAGTAAGCGGTAGTTACTATGCCACCTATTGCATTAAGTCCAGCCGGTAAACGTCCCTCCCCGTGGCGGGCAATGAAGCTAGGGAGAGACTAATGCGCGACAACGTTGGGAGGAGTAATGAATTGTTACGCCGATAATTGTTCAAGATGACGACTCAAGATGTTCTGTGTTCATGTCATTCCGCCACTCCCCCTCCCCTCTAGGAACCGATCTTCCCTATATTTTGCACTAAAATTACATTTTCTCGAAGTCTAAGAAAATTTTGTAAAATACATATTGTCTCAAGCAGATCCTACGAATGTTGAAAATCTGATGCGTTTTTTAGCTCGAAGATTTGTGCTGAAATTTCCTCCAGCCCGGCTTCTGGGTCCGCCCCTGAGCGTGCAGTTTCACCACCTCGCTCGGCCGCATGCCGCGAACGCATCCATAAGTTGAATAGTCCTGCATTATCACATCACACCGTGCATGTAACGCTAAGGTTCGCGTCACAAGGCGGCGGCTCGTTGCAGGACCTGACTAATCTGGATCAAGCTCAAACCCGACTGTTGTGTTCCGATATTCCCAACTCTCTGCGTTAGCGTAGCCCACAGTCTAACAGTATGCCCTCTATTGCTGGTCACGTCAGCAGCTATGGATTGGCACCAGCGGAGAGGACTCGACGTCACCTGAGGCAGCATTATGTTACACCGGTAGGTGACCAATACTGATCGGCCCAACGGCATGGCATAAACCTACAAACCAAAACATAACTGGATTTACACCCGATTACAACTTTCTCTAAAACAGCTTTTGTTTTCACAGTATTATCTATGATCCACGTATTCACTATTCCTTCATAGTACCGAGACGAAGTTGGGCCTCCCATATACTCGCTTGCAAATATTGAACTTTCAAGACCATTATGATCGTGAACATATGACCATTATGATCGATATGTTAAGATGGCCTTTCCTGATGAGGCATAAGGAGATTACCTAGAGATCTTATCGCGAAACAATATGCTAACCTCATAACGCAATGTATATTGTGTTTTGTAAAACATGTCTTTGGGGAGGGTGCCATGCCTGATTACGTCCAAATGAACATCTTGTTTCGAATCGCTATTCATTTTACCTTGAAAGGGAACTACAAATCGGGAGATATTTTTATGTAGTGTGAATATCGTGAGTAAAGCGTGCGAGGGATTCTCATATCTACACAAGTGTACCCTTAAGGTTAGGATTTGAAAATTAACTGAATGTCTACACAAATAGACGAACCTCAGCTTGCTTAGTATTAGCAATCATGAAGCGACCACCGCCGGAAGACAAAGAAAATGCAGTTTGAAAACGTCAAGAATGCCAAGCTTTGTTTGAAAGATTGTTCGAACCGGACTTTTTATGAAACGGATTGCAATGTTACTAGAATACGAATAAGTGAAAATTCAGCACATATAGCCGAAGTTCGGCAACACCCGGCCAGATTTCCTGATTCACAATTACGAATCCTTACTCGTAGCGGTTATCGGCATGCAGTACGATTCGAATCCCCAAAAGACAAATTGATGTTTACACGGGAACTCGGCGTTTTGCTCGATATCTGGAACCGTCGCAACATGACAAATACACTCCTCCGGTACAACAGAAATAATATGACGCTACCATCATCAGCATGACCAGGTCCTGCCCCACATGGAGAACGCTTGGACGATAGCCACCAACATCCGCCGATCAGCTCCACCGGTACTCAGTAAGGGCCGCTCAGCAGAGACGCCACCAGCACCGGTCCGGTCATCTTCCCCAGTACCCAGAAGCGGCGGCTCGACAGAAACGCCACCAGCACTGGTCCAGTTAGCTCCCACGGTATTCAGTAGGAGCCGCTCGGCTCGTACACCACCAGCACCGTTCTGGTCAGCTTCCACGGTACTCCGTGGCGGCGGCTCGCCAGGAACGTCACCAGCACCGGTCCAATAAACTCCCACTGTACCCAGTAGGGGTGGTTCAGCAGAGACGCCATCAACACGCGTGAAGTCAGCTCACCCCGGTACTCAGCAGAGGCCGATCAGCACGGTCACGGCCAGCACCAGTCCGGTCAACTTCCACGGTACTCAGCAGGGGCCTCCCGGCTTGGACGCAACCAACATCAGTCCGGTCAACTTCTACGGTACTCAGCAGGGACCTCCCGACTTGGACGCAACCAGCACCGGTCTGGTCAGTTCCCCCGGCACTCAGTGGAACCGCTCGACAGGGATACCACCAGCAACGGTCTGATCAGTTCCCCTGGTACCCAGTAAGGACGACTCGACAGGAACGCCACCAGCACCGGTCTGATCAGTTTCCTCGGTATTGAGCGGGAGCCGCTCGGCAGAGCCACCATCACCGGTCCGCTCAGCTTTCCCGCGACTGAGTAGGAACCGCTCGGCATAGACGCCACCAACAGCAGTCCGGTCAACTCCCATGGTACTGACACCCACCAGGGGCCGCTCGACAGGGACGCAACCAGCACCGACCTTGTCAGCTCCCCCGGTACCCGGTAAGAGCAACTCGGCAGGGACGTCATCAGCACCGGTCCGATTAACTCCCACGGTACTTGGTAGTGTCGGCTCGACAGAAACGACCCCAGCACCGGTTCAGTCAACTCACCCGGTACTCATTAGGAGCCACTCGGCTCGCACGCCGCCAGCACCGTTCGGATCAGCTCCCACGGTACTGGATAGGGATGCCATCACGGGTCCAGTCAGGCCCCATGGTGCACAGTAGAGACCGCTCTGCTAATACGCCACCAGCGTCGCGCGGTCAGCACCCCCAAACTCAGCATGCGTCGCTCGGCAAGGATGCCACCAGCACCGGTCTGGTCAGCTTCCTCGGTACTCGGTAGGAACCGTTCGGTCCGTACGCCAATAGCGTCGGTCGGTCCACTCCACCGGTACTCAGTAGGGGTGGCTCAGCAGTGACACCACCAGCACCGGTCCAGTCATTCACGGTATTCAGGCTCGGCAGCGACGCTACCAGCACCGGTCCAGTCAGCTTCCGCGGTAGTCAACAAGGGCCGCTCGACAGGGATGCCACCAGCACAGTTTGGCCAGCTCCCACGGTACTCAGTAGGGAAGGATCGTCAGGAATGCATTCAGCACCGGTCCAGTCAGCATATTCCTGCATACTTTTATTTCGTTATCGTTCCCTAGTATATTTTTTACTACCTCGCAGCAAGAGGACTTAGCCCCGCAGGAGGGGTTTCGGTAGAGTGGGCCACCAGCACTGGTGCAGTCAGTTACCCTGTGCCCAGCAGGAGGCGCTCGATAATCCTTCAAACTTGACGTAGAGCTTAACGTGCTTCGAGGTGAAGTGGGGGACGGGTGAGGGAAGTTGAGCCTGTATCGTATCGTATCATATCGCATGTTTTTACATTGTGTCCGGCGCATTCGGGCTTTATCAATGCGTTGTTTAATACAACTAAGAATGGTTCTTAGATGCTCCTGGGTTTTAGACATTACGTGCAAATGACATTACAAATTAGGCATTAGACATTGTATGTCTAATGTTATTGACATGACATTAGACATTACGTGAAACGTTGAGTAATACAATATAACCTTGTCATTACTTTTGGTATCAACCCAGCACCTCTTGGTTTGAAGGTCGTATATTTTCTTCATACGTAATGTTTATGAATGCATGTCTTACAGTACATCTAGATGACACAGAGCTTGGTTAGGTTAGGTTAGGGTGTGGTCTTTGACTGTCAAGAATGGATTGAAAAACATAGTACATGATGGAAATTCTTGCTGCTCCCCGCTACTGCGCAGTTCGGGTGGCAGCTGAAAAATGAAGGGCACCTGGCATTTCAGACAATTCTCCTCAGGTAGCAAATTGCGGTCGCACTAAGCAGGAGCTGATGTTGAAACAAAAATTTCACGATGCTCCGTGATCGTGATTTCGAAGTACTGAAACTGCGTTCCAAGGGAAGTATTGGACGTCCCCAGGGAATACACGTTGCTTGATGTCTTGCTACCTGATGTCACGCGCTAGACTCATAATCATTTAGTCGTGGCTGTGATGAACGACGGTACCGCGCAGGGCGTCTGAGAAGACGATGTCGATATGTGTGAAGCGGTCCTCGTATGTGCTGAATGGTAAGAATCCTACACACACGGTCCTCGGTATTCACACCACGTTCGCACAGCTTACACACCGGCAGGGGCGGATGAAGGGAATTATATTATTACCGTATTTGTATTCTGGAGACGCGCCATTTCTCCGGATGGGGTGCCATTTCTCTGCATGGGGTGCCTTTTCAACTCTGAGGGGCGCCTTCGGCTGAAAAACGCTATGAGCGAGGAAAGGAGCACACCCCCGCTGTTGTCCCACCCTGGTTGCGCCCGTGCGAAATCGGTCCTCGGTTATCGCATCGGTCCTCGGTATTCAGTTTCACTCTGATGGCCAACCACGATGCTTTTCTCCACAACCAAATAGGCAGTGCATGACAGGACATGTACGACTACGACCGTGCCAAGTCTGAACCTTGTCAGCTGTTGCCTTCACATGGTCCTCGGTAGTCGGTGACGAGTCAGAGTCCTCGCTTTGCACGCCTTACACGTATAGGTGTGTGTGTGTGTGTGTGTGTGTGTGTGCATGTGTGTGTGTGTGTGTGTGTGTGTGTGTGTGTGTGTGTGTGTGTGTGCAAACGAATCAAGACTGTACGACAGCAACACTGGACACTGGAACTACCACACTTGCCGCCGTCCGGCAACACGTAGAGGAAAGATTGGAGCCAGCCTCGTCATTTCTGCAGCTGCTCTCGACGGATCGTTTAGTGTTGAACCCGTTTAGATGAACCGATTGAAAGTGTCCTGCAGATACCGAGCGGTGCGGCTTTCTTGTGCGAAGGACATGCTAACTGCACGGCGGGGACCGCTACTGGACACAGCGGGGACCGCTACTGGACACAGCGGGGACCGCTACTGGACACAGCGGGGACCGCTACTGGACACAGCGGGGACCGCTACCGGACACGGCGTGGACCGCTACTGGACACAGCGGGGACCGCTACCGGACACGGCGGGGACCGCTACTGGACACAGCGGGGACCGCTACCGGACACAGCGGGGACCGCTACTGGACACAGCGGGGACCGCTACTGGACACAGCGGGGACCGCTACTGGACACAGCGGGGACCGCTACTGGACACAGCGGGGACCGCTACTGGACACAGCGGGGACCGCTACTGGACACGGCGGGGACCGCTACTGGACACGGCGGGGACCGCTACTGGACACAGCGGAGACCGACACTGGACACAGTGGGGACCGCTACTGGACACAGCGGGGACCGCTACCGGACACAGCGGGGACCGCTACTGGACACAGCGGGGACCCCTACCGGACACAGCGGGGGACCGCTACTGGACACAGCGGGGACCACTGCCGGACACAGCGGGGACCGCTACTGGACACAGTGGGGACCGCTACTGGACACGGCGGGGACCGCTACTGGACACAGTGGGGACCGCTACTGGACACAGCGGGGAACGCTACTGGATACAGCGGAGACCGCCACTGGACACAGTGGTAACCGCTACTGGACACAGTGGGGACCGCTACTGGACACAGCGGGGACCGCTACTGGGCAAAACGGGGACCGCTGCTGGACACAGCAAGGGCCGCTACTGGACACAGCGGGGACCACTACTGGATACAGCGGGGGCCGCCACTGGACACAGCGAGGACCGCTACTGGACACAGCGAGGACCGGTACTGGACACAGCGGGGACCGCTACTGAACACAGCGGGGACCGCTACTGGACACAGCGTGGACCGCTACTGGACACAGCGAGGACGGCTACTGGACACGGCGGGGACCGCTACTGGACACAGCGGGGACCGCTACCGGACATAGCGAGGACCGCTACTGGACACGGCGGGGACCGCTACTAGACATGGCGGGGACCGCTACTGGACACAGCGGGTACCGCCACTGGACACAGCGGGGACCGCTACTGGACACAGCGGCGACCGCTACTGGACACAGCGAGGACCGCTACTGGACACGGCGGGGACCGCTACTAGACATAGCGGGGACCGCTACTGGACACAGCGGGTACCGCCACTGGACACAGCGGGGACCGCTACTGGACACAGCGGGGACCGCTACTGGACACAGTGGGGACCGCTACTGGACACAGTGGGGACCGCTACTGGACACAGTGGGGACCGCTACTGGACACAGCGGGCAACGCTACTGGATACAGCGGAGACCGCCACTGGACACAGTGGTAACCGCTACTGGACACAGTGGGGACCGCTACTGGACACAGCGGGGACCGCTACTGCACAAAACGGGGACCGCTGCTGGACACAGGAAGGGCCGCTACTGGACACAGCGGGGACCGCTACTGGATACAGCGGGGGCCGCCACTGGACACAGCGAGGACCGCTACTGGACACAGCGAGGATCGCTACTGGACACAGCGGGGACCGCTACTGAACACAGCGGGGACCGCTACTGGACACATTGGGGACCGCTACTGGACACAGCGGGGACCGCTACTGGACACGGCGGGGACCGCTTCTGGACACAGCGGAGACCGCTACTGAACACAGCGGGGACCGCTACTGGACACAGCGGGGACCGCTACTGGACACAGCGGGGACCGCTACTGGACACAGCGGGGACCGCTACTGGACACAGCGGGGACCGCTACTGGACACAGCGGGGACCGCTACTGGACACAGCGGGGACCGCTACTGGACACAGCGGGGACCGCGACTGGTCACAGCGAGGACCGCCAATGGACACAGCGGGGACCGCCACTGGACACAGCGGGGACCGCTACTGGACACCACGGCGAAGACCACGACCGGACCGAACGCACTGATATCCAAACTGGCCTGCTCGGGACAGTGATCGGCCTGGCTGGGGGGGGTGAAAGCCGACCACCATCCGATCACCATCCAGACGGGCGGCGTCGGCCAGCCTTTCAGAAGTGCTACGCACTGGCCGTAGTCAGATTGTAACGAGCCTATTTCAGGCCAACCAGCACGCCTTCGCACGGAGCCCGATTACACTGACGCGGAACACCCTCTCGATTTGACAATCGAAGCAATAAAACGGGCGTGGAATTTCAATGAAAGTAGCAAGCCGAAAGGTCGGTTGCGGATTTGAGGAGAAAATGGAAATAAATTTCGGAACATAGATCGTGCGCTGTAGGCGCGTCCGGGCATATTTCACCGAGGCTTATCTTGAAAGCCATGCATATAGCCGGCGATGGATCTTCAGAGGAGGAAATGACGTTGCGAAGGATTTGCCAGATGTTGCAGGTGGACAATTGTTCAATGTGATTGGAGGCAAGCGCTGACAGCAAGACACCTTTTCAGTCTTAGAGCGTCCTCACACAAGAAACACATATTATTATTGACCTACTCACGGGGTAAATGTACCTAATTGAATTGGGTGATGTAGCCCTCCATTTTGTACGGAACTTATGCACACATCGATACAATTGTTATGCCAAGCAGTGTAAACAGGGCCAAATGACACCTATAAGAAAGTGAACAGAGCGAAACTAGTTGCATCAGCACTCATCATGACTGCATGCGAACTACTACTGCTCAGGTGACATCCGATTCTATAATGGGGGGGGGGGGGCATCTATACACTGGCATACAGGCTGGAGAGTAGCTCGTCTTACTCCTTTCCAATTTCATCTTGCTCAAGAACACCTCGTCCGCAGTTGTCAGTCACATCGTACGTGACGTGACACGACGTGTGACAATTCGAACGATGCATATGTGCTACCTGACATTTTTAATGCTCACATGATTGTATTGATTGATCAATTGATTGATCACATGATTGATCAACACGACGCGTGATTTTTTTTCTTTAGCGGAGGCAGAGTGCCATCCGCTAGAGATTTATTACGTTAAAGAAAGGGTTATGTTAATCCGGATTATGTGGCATCCGATTATATGAAATGAGCAAGAGAGGAATGATGAGACGCCGGCAAACAAAGAACATGGCACAAAGGGCCGATACATACATAGCATGCAGGTTCATACACAGACATACATACATACATACATGAATATCAATCAGAAGGACATTTGGACGGTGGGCAGCTTCATAGCCTACGAACACGCTCCATTGTCCACCTGCGACCTGAAACGAAGCGGAGGCCCGGCGCCCAGGGCGAGTCGTGGGCGTCAGGCTCGACCTTGTATTTGTAGGTGTATGTTTAAGTTAGAGCTTGGAAAAACACGAGAAGGGGAAAAACCAAGCTGCTTGGAAAACCCGTAGGTAAAAACAAAGCACAATCTGAAAGGAAACCGTCCGTTTTGGTCAAATTGGATCGGTCCCTGCCTACTGGGTGTGAAACAACCTATATGTATGTGTTTTACGACGTCGCAGAGGAAGACGTGTGTAACGAAGTCATATAGCTAACGAAGCGTGCAATGCGTGTCATATAGCTTTTAACTTCACATCAAATCAGCTCGAACCAGGTAACGTGTGACAGAGAAATCAGATCAGTTCGGAAAGTTTGGTGTCATGTAAAAAGCGGAGAAGTAGCTCGAGGAGTGCCGGGTGCTCATCCCCGACGAGAGGCCGAAGCGAAATTTGTGTATTGGTGTTGGTAAAATCCTGGAAATTAGCGCGACGATGAGGATCATATGTTGGACCGGTAAGTAAATTTATAAGTTTATATAATTTATTTATATGAGCGACAGTAATGCGAACTCGACATGTGGTACAAAGCGGAGGGCGGTGCGGTTGATGAAAATATAGTTGTGTGTCAACTTGATGTGTCCGAGGCGGAGTCGCGCGAGTACCACCTCGTTCAAACGGAAGTGCTGGTGGGAAGAGGGCCATTTGGAGAGTGTCGGCTTGATAGCGGGTAGATGTGTCGTGTTGTGTGACCACCAGGCCTGGATATATTTCTTAAATAAGTTATTTGTTAGGGATAGGATATCTCGGGGGGGGGGGGTACCGGAGCAACCTCGTTCGGGGGAGGTTGATTGCCGCCCGGGACAGACAATCCGCTCGTTCGTTGCCCGGGATGTCCCTATGTCCGGAGGTCCAGAGGAGGGTGAGATGAAGGTGTGCGTGGTTGTCATGGTAGAGGCGTCGGATGGCGTGTAGTGTGGGGTGTGTGGTGTTGTGTATGGCCGCGAGGGCGTCAACGGAGGAGCGTGAGTCATTGCAGATTGTGGTAGGGGTAGTGATGTAACGTGCTATGATGTGCTGGAGGAAAGTGAGTATGGCGACTAATTCTGCTGCGTATACCGAATGATGCGGTGATAATTTAGTTGGTCCAGTTTCGGGCCAACCGCACCAGGCGGCGCCCGTACCATCGTTGGTACGAGAGCCGTCAGTGTAGAAGAATGTGTGTTGTGGATGGGTCTCTTGACATTCAAAGAATTTGGCTTGAACGTCGATGGGGGGAGAGTAGGGTTTTGATATACCCAAAGGGATGCTCGAGTTTGGGATGTTTCATGTGCCAGAATATAAGGGGGGGGATTTGGTCGGCAATACATCGGGAAATTTCAGTACGAATGTGAGAACCTGCTTCAAGTGAATAGCAATGCTGTATATATTTTTGTTGTTGTAGCGTCGATCACAGAACGCCGGGGGGGGGTAGACCAGGCGACATTGGATGGGTGATTTAGCTGTGTTGTTGTCCTGAAGTGGTATCTAACGAGTTGTAGTGTTCTGCGGTGTTGTAGGCTGGGGAGATTGGCCTCACCGCGGAGACTGGTGGTAGGTGTGGTGCGGTGTGCTCCGGTGATGAGGCGGAGTACGTGGCTTTGTGTGCATTCTAGTGAGGTGGTGAGTGAGGGGGATATATGATCGAAGATAAACGCATTGTATTCCAGGATTGAACGAATCAGGGCAGTACACATTTTGGTGAGAGTGGGAAGAGTCTGCACTCCAGTCGTGACCGGAGATGCAGCGCAGGAGATTCAGGCACACAAGGCAGCGCTGTTTAAAATAGGTAATATGGGGGCCAAAATAAAGTCCTTTGTCGAGGATAATTCTTACATATTTGAAGGAGGTTTGGAAAGGGATAATTTGATCGCGATAGCGGAGCGGTGTATGAGGTGGGGTATATCTGGGAAGCTGAGAAAGAGATTTTGACAGATTTAGTGGGGGATATGTGTAGCCCCCAGAGGGAGCACCATGAATAAAAGTGATTCATGGCGAGTAGAACGAAATGGTTAGGTGTATCTGCCGAGGGGTGGGTGCACCAAATTGCCAAATCGTCGGTGTAGGGATAATATTTTAGAAGGGGAGGAATTAGGTGAAGTTGCTCTAATGCATCGTTGATCATAATAAGAAACAGGGTTTTGAGATTTTGACAGACGGGGTATGCCAATTGATCAGGTCCAACAGCCGAATTGGTTATCTTTGAAAGATATAAATTTAGTTCACAGAGGGTAAAGGGGACGTTGTAAGTTTCAGCATTGTCGGAGCAAAAGTGACAGGTGGCAAGAGTGTCGCGAAGGAATGAGGTGGTGTGCTGTGAGTATTGAGTGGTGGAGGAGATATTCAGAGTAATAAGTGGCGAAGTGTTCCGCGACGGCTGTGGGTTCTGTTATGCGGCGTTGGTTAATTGTCAGTTGTGGGAATGCGCGGCGTGGGGCAAGGACACGGCTGTTTGTTTGTCGTACCCTAGGAGCGTTGTGAGAGGGAAGAGATCGGTGGGTTTCCACTTCTTGTGATATTACCAATAAGCCTATGAGGGAAAATGTCGCCGCACTCTTTCACGACATTCCTACGCCCCTGCATAGGGTGGATTATCACGGATCACCCTATCAAGCCCACACCTATGCATTATGCATTAAAAGGGCACCAGCACTGTGCTACTATAAGCGGGCTTCTCCTCTGGCGATTTCCTTTTGCGTGTTTATGACGTCGGGATAATAGATTCGACTACGGCGTCCTATATTTCCACGGCACGAAATGATGCGAGCATTTAGCTATGAAACTAAAAGTTTACTTCTGGAAGCACAAGGTCGTCTGCCCGCCTAATATGATCGTGTTGATGTGAATATTGATCTTTATTTTGATGCTCATTATCGATCAAGTCAGCAGAGCAAATTGAGTATTGTTAGAGCACAAATTGTGGTAATCAGTTATTCAGAGGTTGTCTATGCCTGTATGCTAATTGGACGATACTCGATGGAACTAAATGATGAGGTTGGAACTCGCTGAAATGAACCCCGAGGATACTTATTCCGGTCCATTTTTGTTGTCCTGGATCTTGACAGTCATGAGACAGCCATTGAATTGCGTGCTACTCAAGCTTTGCAAAGAAGCGAAGCTCAACCAGTTCTGACTTATCAAGCTCAAGATTAATATCACAGGCAGTATCCAACAGAAAAAAAGATGTTGGATCGGAGGATGAACTGCGTTGCCAGCACCATCGTCTGCGGGGCAGCACGGGAAAACGTCCACACGTCCACATGTCCACATGCCCACATATCCACATGTCCACATGTCCACATGTCTACATATATACATGCCCACATGCTCTCACATGTCTCACATATCAGCATGCCGACATGTCCACATGCCCACATATCCACATGTCCACATGTCCACATGTCCACATGTCCACATGTCCACATGTCCACATGTCCACATGACTTGGCATGTTCACATGTCCACATGTCCACATTTACACATGCCCTCACATGTCTCACATATCAACATGCTGACATGTCCACATGTCCACATGTCCACATGTCCACATGACCTCACATGTCCACATGTCCACATGTCCTCATATGTCTCGCATATCAACATTTCAACATGTCCACATGTCCATATGTCCACACATCCACATGCCCACATGTCCACATGTCCACATGTCCACATGTCCACATGTCCATATGTCCACGTGTTCACATGTACACATGTCCACATGCCCTCACATTCTCGCATGATGATGACCAGGCCACAAAATTCAGCGACCCTCTCACCATTCGAAATGCTCTGGTATCTAGTTAGTGCCATCTATATTGTACTCATTCCTTATGTTGTCATATTTTGCACCTTTGTATGTATGTTTGCATTGCAACATGCCTTACCTGTTTATATTTACCTAGGTCGAGTTACTCATCGTGGCTTGTTGTTAGAATTTGCCCAGCCTGCCATCCGGAGGCGTTGATTAAAAAATATATATTTTGAGGGGGAGGGGCGAAATACATGAAGGAGCGCAAGGAGCGGTAAAATTTGCAGCACTACGTTGTGTAGCAGAAGTGTTGTGTAGAAGTGAAGTCGATAGCAGTAAAGTCCGTAGCAGTGGTGTCGCGTGGAAATTATGCCTGGACCAGTGAAGTCAGCAGCAGCAATGAGGTGCAGTAGTACTGTCGTGTAGAGCAACGTTCAGAACAGTAATCTCCGCAGCAGTAATGGTGCTAACATTAGTGTCGCAGTAGTTTCATCCATCATTTGCAGTAAATGCAGTAGCAGTATTAAATCGCACCATACCGGGAAATAAAACATACATGAGGTGAGTATTTTCATCCAACTTTCGACGCATAGTGCACCGGCTCAAAACAACCCGACATCTTCCAGTTCGGGAGACAGGCACTAACACAACTTTACGACACCAGTGGGAAGTCGAGGGCACGTGCGTAAATTCTCGCCACACGCGCAGCCAGCTTACCGCTGTGCAACAACTTCGCTAAAAGCATGCGGGAAAATGTATTACGGCAGCTGGTCGGCCGTAGAGGCATGGCTGGGATGAGCTTCAGGCCACCACGGCCGGACTTCCGGTGTCATCCAACGCCGTTCCGCGCGCCAAGTGTCATCCAAGTATCATCCAACCCCGTACCGCGCGCCAAGTCGGTGCAGGCGCCTGTTTCTGATGGCTCCGTATGGCCGGTGAGAAACCTCCAATCCAGATACAGTGTGAAAAGAACGCCATTGCACGGCTTGCGTAGGGTTGAGAACGAGAAAGTGCGGATATATATCATGCGAATGAATGAGGTAGGATATCCAAATCTCGCAAGTCACACGCGGTTATTTTGGCGCGCTTTCTATACGGGAACTGATTCTGCCTCCTCTTCCCTCCCCTCACACTCACACACATACGCATACACACACACAACACACACACACACACACACACTGGGTACTTCAAAACGCAAAGTCCCTTTACCTTCCAAGATTACGTAAATAAATTGTCGCGACGAAATCTATTCAGTTCCGTCCCGCAGATACATCGACATGATTGAATCATGCAACTCAAAAAGAGGAATATTTCGGACTTCTTGTGTGTGTTCCTTCTAAGTCCACAGCATGGGCACTTCAATTATTCTGAAGGATATATTCTACCACTGTCGCATGCAAGCATACTTATTCGTGCATTAGCGTAGTCAGGGACAAGTGAGTAGGACTTGTTGTGTACTATTCATCGATATTATACATTTGGAACGCGGATAATCTGCTCGCTGCTGGCGATGTTTCGCGAACAGCTTTCGTTCGCGTAAGTTTCCGACTCCGCAGGGTTTCCACTCGAAGCCAATTGAATTAACAACGTGAACACCGGAACTTGCTGCTGGTGTACATATCTTAATCATTTCTGGATTTGCTACGAATACGTATCGTATCGTGTGGGTTACTTGTCCCATCCCGTGATTTCGCCTCCCTTGGATCATCCCTCATCACAACTGGATCTGCACTAATACTTCCGCTTATCAAATGCACATCAAAGACGAACATTATATATCCAGGTGTGACCCTTGATATAAAAAGTGCCCCGAATACATCTTACATATTATATACATTATTACATACATTTTACATATTACCACTAACAACTACAATATACACGCTCTACATACATGCGCAACATACATACCACCACTACATAATACCACTACATACTACCACTACCACTACAACACACTACTACTAATAAAAGTACCCCTGACATCTTCCCATTGATAGTAGGACTTAGAAGATCCGAATGAAGTATTCTTTACCCGGGCTGCAATACAATACATTTGGCACACAGAATATAAGAAGAAAAGAATCGTGCATCGTTTCTTTGGACAAAAGGCACATGAGACGTGATAAGATATGGCCGGACACCTCAATGCAGATATCCAAGTGCCCGGGTCTATCTAGGTGGGCACGCAATTGTTCTCTGATGGCCCATCAGACCTCATCATCCGGCATCACCTCAGCATTTTCCTAAATTGCGTGACTCTTGATGAGATTGCTGTACTCAGATCAGCGGACGATATACGGCCGCAGCGACCCCGTCGGGACTCCTCTGGGCGTCGAACACCCACTAAGATAACAGCACTGAACGTTATGTTAGAGAGGAGAACCACCGTAGTTATTGAGAGAAGCCACATACGCAATGTTGGCGAACAGTGCTGACCGTCGTGGTAGAGATCAGCACAAACCGTAACTTTAGACAACAGCATCAGCCGTTGTGTTGGATATCATCTCGAACCGAAGTGTCAGAGCATTGTGAATCGCCCTGGCGGACGGCGAGGCTTTCTTCGTGTTTGCAGGACGCTTGCGATGGTCGGTTGCAACAGATCATGTCAAACTCCAGATCATGTATAACCAATCCATGTCAAACTCCTGGGATACTGATGCCAAAAAAATATCGTTTGTAATAAACGTGGAACATCTTCATCCCTCCAAGTCTCCATTGCATGCAAATAGACATTAGAACGGATTGTATTCTACAGGCACACAGCAGGTAGAACCGGCAGCATCGTTGAAATTACAGCTGTGCCGGCGCTCTGACCGCGTTGGAGGTCCTACAGGTCGACACGTGAGCCAGCTTTACCGGGGGGGGGGGGAGTGAATTGTGACACATGCGAGTGCGGTCGTGCTGTTGCCGCTCCTCCGCATCTGTTGATCCGGCGGATAGCCGCCAGTTCCGGCGCTCTTTAAATGGCAGAAGTACGGTGCGGTGGATCCTCGAGGCGTTTGTCCGAGCCACGTCTCACTGAAATGCAAGCCGTGGCTGCCGCGGTCTCGGCTCCCGGCTGACGGTCTGTGGGTGTTCTGAATGTGCTGAATGTCAGCCTCGTCTGAGGGCCGGTTCGCACCGGGTGCTTCCGCTTTGCGGTCGGAACGCAAGCGTAGCGTAATGGTCTTGACAATAATGGTTTCGGCGAAATGACAACGGATAGTTTTGCGGCGTTCGACCGAGTGCAGCGTGAGCCGGCGCATTTCGACAAACTAGCTTTCGTGAATCTGTCATTTTCGGACGGAACGCATAGTTTAAGAGATGAATTCAAATTGATTTTACGCTTACTCATACGCAATAGAAGCGTTTTGTTTGCGGCTCCCCAATATCTGTTTCATAAAGGAAAGTGTGTCGACATAGACATCGTCGAAACATAACTGAAAATCTGCACGACAATCTGCACGAGTGGTCTAGGGGTTAGATGCTCGTCTCACAATCTAAAGATTGTGGGTTCGAATCTCACCTGTCGCTACTCTTCGCCCTCGACCAATCGGCGTGAGAGATTGGCGACGCTATATGACTCAACGGTCGACGTGTCGTAAAAACCAATAACCAACCTAACCAGCCAATATTTACTGATGCCGTTGTCATGCCAACTGCACCAGCTGATTCTGACGCCGACCTCCGAGTTCCGCTCCATTAAGTCGTGATTGCATAGTAGTCGGGCCAATGTACTTATACCCTAATACCGGCAGTGCATTGGAGGTGGGCAGGATGTGGCTATATTCAAGACTCTACCAGACCGACAGACGGCGAGACGCCATGGTCGCTACTGTGGTCGCTACATGGTCGCTACCAGTAGCCATGGTCGCTACTGCGCTCTGCCGTGGAACAAGGTAAAGTAATAACGCATTGGAGGGGTTGGCCAACAGAATCCCACGCCAAAATATGTGATTATTGCGACTGTAGATGGACTCAACCGAACGTTCCATTGGGGAGCCTCGAACATCTTCAAAGAAGGCTCACCTACGCGAAGTAGATTTAGGTGTGCAAAGCAGCAATGCATGCCCAGAATGTGGCTGCAAAATAAGGGAAGGATATGGCGCCAACTCAGCACATACGGAATGGAACCTTCAACGTGATCCCTGCTCACTTCCATAATGATCACAAACGAAGAGCGGCAGCACCATTACCCACCTGCCGTCTCCCGGCGTACATTTATTGACGTCAGGTTTGGCTAGGTTAGGTTTTTGAAGTCGGAAAACTTTGAAGAAAAAAAACAATGATAACATGTTAAAAAAATTGTAACGTGTCTTCCATAAAAAAGAGACTATGCTAGGTTAAGACATGTTGGGCCATGTTTTTATGTTGGAAAATTTTGAGAAGAAAAATAACTTCATAATGTTCCAATTTTGCGTGGAAATTTCATCGTGCAAGGTAGGTTACGCTAGGTTAACACGCGCACTGGAGGGGGGGGGGGCGAAATCCGCCCACCCCTCCGGTTTTTCGCAAATAACTGCAGATTTTACCGGTCGATATACGCAATTTTCGCTGTACCTTCCTAGAAATGAACGGCACGTCGTTTAAAGCAAGAAAAAGTGAAATCGGCCGAAAAATTTTTCAAGTTAGGGGCCGCTAAAGTCAAAAAATGTTTTAGCGACAGACCACCAAAATCGGCGCTGATGCGCTTCCAGTATACTGACAAAAGGGAAGTGTTCTAGGCAACACTAGCGACTTGTTTGATGCATATTGATATGCTGTATAGTTTCAAGGTCATGTTAGGTCACCAAGGTGAAGTCAGGTCAAGTTCATGACAGGTTAATGGAACCAAACTTGATCAACTGGAATGTTGCCATAAATGCACTACTGGTTGTCATTTGTACTGTTTGTCATTGCGTTTCCATACTTTATTCATGTACTTCACTCCCTTCTTCACGAAGCCGATTGCTCCGAGCTGCCCGACGGAGCAGTCGGGCGGGCGGCCGGTTCCGGTAACTGGAACAGGTAACTGACCTGATAAAGTGGTGCTATATAGGTGACCTGAGGTCAAATGTTGGGTCTAGCATCTGCATTGCATCATTAGTAATGTCCAAGACATCATTCATGCCCATTTTTGAGCATTTAAACACAATCACAGCGATCCATAACGATGACAAGCCAAGCCACGCAAAACCGGAAAAGTTTGCCAATCTGACCTCATTTGACCTTGAAGATATTGACCTAAGGTCACCAAAATTGCACACAATAGAGTTCACTACCGTGCCCATCCACCCTGCGAATTTCGTTCCTCCAGCTTTACTAGGAGCCGAGATCTTAGGGGGGGGCGGAATCCGCCCCCCCTCCAGTGCGCGTAATTCTCAGAGGCCCTCCAGGGCGCGTGTTAAGTTAGGTCATGTGACATTTTTCTCTTTCTTTTTCAGCACTTTTTATGTTATGTTGCCTATCTCCAGAGGCCTTTCTTTGGTGTCATTCTGCTTGCCAACTAAAAAGTACGCATTTGCATAGGAAGCTAGTGGACATCATCTAACTCAAATTAATTAATGTTGTACTGGTCAAAAATCGAAGAAATCATGAAACCCCTTTAAGCACAAAATTGCTGATGAACCTTCATGGTCAAAATTCGTCATATCTAAAACAGGATTCATCAGAAACTGGAGGCTGCAAGGAGGGTTTTCAACAATTCATTTTCATTTCAGGACTACGAACACATCCGTCCTATATTTTCACATCCAGAGCATGCCATTCTCTTCCGGAACACAGCCTCTCTTTCCTTGCAAACAGAATGCTGCTGTTTCAACTGATTTCAAACTTCTTACTCTACTAAAATGTCTTGACTCATTGCCAGGTACAAAAAGTACAAACTACTCTCATGTCTACAACTGTTCTAAAGGAAATGATCCACTCTGGATTAGATTGTCCAAAGTCCACTAAAAGTACATTTTTTTAAAGCCTGCATTAGAATGCGCTCTAGGACCCAGAGGTCATGTCATCAAAGCTCGACCATGACCTTCGGACTGACAACTTAATGACGTCTGAGTCACAATATAACTAAGTAGGTACGCATGCCTCTCATTTTCACATACTTTGAGGTGCACACGAGAAGCACCCTCTCTTGCAACCAGGGCTGGAGATCTCTCACGAAGCCAAGTAGAGTGCATGTCCATATTTTCCAGGCATATTTTAGATCGGATAGAAAATTACAATTAGCATTAGCGGAGTACCAAATCAGGGGGTCCAAACCGCCCGATCCACCTGGGATCTGCAGCCATGGATGCCACCACACCGTAGAGGAAAGGTCGTGAGCACTTTCCGTGTAAAATGAATGGATAAATCTTAGCGATCACAAACAAACTGCCAGCTACAACAGGAATACAAATAAATATTGCTCGCAAATGAGAGCATATCAGCTGATTAATTTTACGCCAACGTAGGTGGAAAATCTCCTCGTCCTTCATCGCGGCTATCGAAATAATGTTCCTTCATTCGACTTGACTTATCTCCTCTGCGTCCGTTCTCGTATATTCTTCAGTCAGCATATCACTGTACAGGTGCATTTTCTCCGTTCTAGTTCTGAATCATAACGTGTTTTAGTATCGATACGAGGAGGCTAGCGATAAATAAGATCAGGTCCTCGTAATATTGTCGTTGAATGTCTCAAATGCACATTCTACTACCGCCATCTATTCTTCCCAGTGCCAAATGCCTCAATGAATGCGTTTTTATTCTTCAAATATCGTCCCCAACTGGGATCCCTTTAATGATTCGTGTGTATCATGTGACTTTATGCCGGCGTCATTCTTGCATCACAAGCGTCCATTATTACGGCGGTTAACGCCTATGACTTATCCATGCCCCCTGGGGTGCCCCCCCCACACTCCACACCCAGCGTCCAAGCTCTGGACGACACACGAGCTCGATTGACTGACGAAGCGCCAGGTCCGTCGCACCATTCCAAGTCGTACGGAACTTCTGAACCTGAATTTCCGGTCTGAGTTCCCGAAGGAGAATCTCTCCCGGACGCTGTGAGCTAAACTGTAGCATCTGGACAAAGCCTAAAGCAAAATAAAGTTCGATTCTAACGTCAGCGGCTTTCTTCTTGGGACAGCTTTCAATGGAGCCATCAAGGACGGAGGAGAGGAAGGAACTATTGGCGTGCTGCGGCTTGACGGGTTGGTAGCGTAGCTTTGCCTCGTCATATTATGCTATTCTGGACATATTCGAATAATTTGGCAGGCTCGGCTTTGGAATTTCTGTTGCAATTTCAACATCTGACGGCAATCTCTTAGCTCGGTTTGGGAAGGGAGTGGTAAGTTTGTCTCCCCCAATCGATAGAAGGCGGTCTGATTTAAATACTGATTCAATTACGAGTCCCGGTTGCTGTTCTTCTCTTGCTGACTAGTGCGACTTGTGTTTACTTTGGCAGTTCGCTTGTTTAATCAGTGGAAAAATAGAGACTGTGGAATTGCTTTTTGGTGAAGAGTTGGATGGAGGATGAGAAGGTGCAAGATGAGGGCCTCGACAGCACCGCAAACGTATCAACATAGAGTGGCCATGGCCTGAACGGGCGCCTGTCCTGGCCAGAGGTACGCCACCTCTCCATAGGGGCACGTGCTCCCAGTGACTCTGCCAATGACTACCAATTAGCAAAACAACAAAACAGCCCACAGCCCTTTCACCTGGACATCTACCTACTGGCCCAAACCACGGAACTATCGCATACAAAAGCGAATGTGTGTTGATATAGGCGGGCTGCAACGTGAAGCACCTGCCGATGCCGAGAAACAGAGCTGCGCATGACGAACTTTGTCCCACGGCACTGGTGTTTCCATCGAATATAGCAAAGGTGTTCACCATCGGCAACTCACCTTAAGCACCCTGGCACAATGAGTACTCAGCTTCAACAGCCTAACTATATTCCAATGGAGCCGAGGATGTATGTACATATTAACGTGCATATTTGTATATATATATATATATATATATATATATATATATATATGCGCGTATATATGAGGATCCATTGGTCCGATTGTATCTTATAGGAACATGCAACCGTCTGAGACGGCAAAAACAACATCTACGAATGACTTTATGACATAATTAGAACATGACATGAGATGGCCCTGCCGTTAATGCTTTTGTGCAGCATGTTCTAGGTGTTCATTTGAAGGTATTGAAAGTTGTAAGCCCTTGTATCAATTGGTTTGGCTGTTATGGCAGAAAACCAGAGGGTTGCAAGAATGCCCCTTCCCTCACCCGCCAGGGACTTGCGGGCTAAAGTTTACATCAAATTGCTTAACTATTTCATTCGTTTTATAACATGATTACTCTAATCGATAAGTTACATTTAGAACATGTCATCACACATATCGCCAATCTGAAAATGGAATCTCTAGTCCCTTTCGTGTATTCCTGCGCGGCTTTATTCCGACCGATTTGTCTGCGGATGGGGGAGGGACGTTCTGCCAAACCGTCCTGCGATATCGGGAACGCACTCTGGGATTTCCTAACAAGACAGCAAAGCGATTCTCGGACAAAATCGACTCACATACGTCTTCAGAATATGTTTTAAGAAGGTGGACACGGAAGCTCACAGAGCCAAAGCCCAGGTTTTCCTTTCTCCCGCGATATCTCATTGGAATTTGCTCTGATTTCCATGCAGTGCGTAAACGGCTCCTAAATACCGATTCTACCATGTAGGCATACCAAATGCAAATGCTGCTGCATGGGCGAGGCTAATAACAACAGCATATTTTTTGGGGCGCTCCTCAGGGGGGGGGGGAGGATTCTCACTGGCCTGTTTATCGTTCAGAATGCATAGGGCCATGACGTCACAAGTCTACAACGTGAAGACAGTTCGCAACAAGTCAGCGGAGGTGCGTCAGGCTAAGAGGCGTGAGGGCTTGAATAATGTTGACCAATAGGCGCATATCACGTTAGTGAAAGCTATAATGACGGGTGTTGTGAATAAACATGCTTATAATGATCATATAGGCCGCTGAAGCTTGATCTTCATATGCTAGTGTCATCGTCCACTTGGTTTCCACGGGCGTATGGTGTCTAGAGGATGCTTCGTAAGTCAGATATTTTGAAAGCTTTCCTCTGAAGTCACAGGAGCACGCTTCCTTCCAAGAAGAATTCATTGGTACCAAATAAATTACACATCGAGGGCTTCCGAATCTCTTCAGTCTCGTCGTTTCCGCTCCACCAAGTGCACAGAGCTGGGCGAGAAATCCGAGCGTCGAGGTCCCTGACAAAGTGAAATCGATGTCTGTGGCGTGTCTGTTAGTGAACGACGGATGCCGATACGCGCCTCGTTCAATGTCACGAGACATACGACATGATTATATACGCGATGTGATTATAATTGCATAGCCCTATAATCGTAATAATTTCCATTAACTACAATGATTGAATTTACTACGAAATGCATAACTGAACCTTTTTGTGTGGTAATTGCTGCGAAATATCCTAATCTTGAAAATCCATTTACATTATGCATAGCCTTCCTTGGATGTACCTCCGGACCACAGGGGTGGGAACTGAGGACCCTGATGTCACCAACTCCAAGAAGAGCATAACTTCCCACTCGTCTGGGAGAACGGTGGGGTCCCCCATTAGGCGAGGGGAGTATGGAGGTTTCCTTCATTAGACGATTGATTGCTTCACACCTCGAACTCGGAAGCACAAAGGTGCTATCCATTGGAATCATTATTCCCAGTCCGATTGGAGGTGCTGTCCTACTGCCTGCTATAACAATATGGTCACGGACATGTGAGTTATCGATGGCGCGGCGTGAGGTGCGTGATCCGAATGGCAGAGGTGATGCTCTATCAAATAAATAGCGCAAACCAAGTCACTTCGCAGAAGGACGACGCAAACAATTGCAATGATCCTCTGGATGTGCACCTGTGCCGAACGCCTCATCTTCGGAGGACGGTAGCCACCCGGCCCTGATCTGCCATTTAATCATATTCCCACTGCATCAGTCCACCTCCGCGGGCCATTTAACCAAATTCGTCACACGCTTCACCAGTTGTCTGGATTAGTCTACAGCCTCGTTGGACCTCACCACCTGTCCTGACAATGTGATCGCCGTGTGATCGCCACCTCCGCGGGCCATTCAACCATGTTCGTCACACGCTTCACCAGTTGGCTGGATTAGTCTACAGCCTCGTGGACCCCGCCACCTGTCCTGACAATGTGATCGCCATGTGATCGCCATGTGATCGCCATGTGACAATGTGATCGCCTGTCCGAGCCGCCGATCTCCGCGTAACCTCGGACAGCTTGCTGCGTGTCCTTCAGATCATCAGATCTGTCCGTCTGAAACGCTGTCTGACCTGTGAATAAAACAACCCCCTCTGGGAACCACACGACTTCCTGTCTGAAGCGCATGATCACTTGCCCAGGCCACCTGATCACTTGCCCAGGCCATCTGACCACCCCCATATCCGTGGTGTGCGCCACGCTTCCTGTCTAAAGCACCTGACCACCTGCCCAGGCCACCTCCGCAGTGTGTGTCACGCTCTCTTCCAACGGCAAAGGGTGCATCGAACTCGACCACCCACCTCCGTCCCTCGAGCGCGACCACTCACCTCCACCAGGAAATAATGGACGCGGGACCAAGATTGATTTGCATAATGGAAGCGCTTAAGCAGGCTAACAACGAATGGGTGTGACAAAGCGGCTACACAGAGGAGCGCGTGCCAGGCCTTTGGGCTGCACAATACGCGGCAGTTTGCGGTCGAGCCTGTGGATGGCAAAGCAGGAGGGCTGGCTCCCTTTTCCTCTGAGGAACAGACCGTGCCGAATGGGGTTGTGGGTTGTGCTATGACGTCGATATGTTCGATATGACGCCATGTCAATATGTCGATATGACGACGATATGTCCATATGACGTCTATATGTTCGATATGACGATATGTCGATATGACGTCGATATGTCCATATGACGTCTATATGTTCGATATGACGATATGTAAATATGTCGATATGACGTCGATATGTCCATATGACGTCGATATGTTCGATATGACGATGTGTCGATATGTCGACGTGACGTTGATGTGTTCCGCCAAAACGCCCGAACATATCGGCAGGACTGTCACCAGAGCGACGGCTCTACTTCCAGACCCATGGAGGGACCACCCCGAGCGGCGACCGCGACGTCAAGCCCGATTGTCGCAAGCCAGCCGATCCGAGCGCTGCGGTGACTGTGATGATGAGCAGCAGATCTGTATAGGAATTTTGGCGCCGGTCGGCGCGAAAACGGCGCGCGTTCGGTGCTGACCTTCTTGGAAAAACCAGCCGCCCGTGTCGAGAACACAGCGGCCGGCCGAGTTGCCATGGTAACCGGACGAGGCCATCCAACGGCGGGCAAACCGACGGCTGCGACACGTCAAATACAACCGACCTTGGCGTGACAACACTACGTCCTATGAGCAGGCTGAAATAAAGGATAAAATGTGATCAAGAGCTAACTAATCCTGACGTGCAGAAAATCCTGTTGAGCTTGGCGAGTGAATGTATGTCTCTCGCTGGCATGATCAAATTTGTCGAAGCCAGAGGCCGGCGGAAGCTCACAAACACAGTTACACGTGCAAAGCTCGGGGACATTCGTCACCTCGAACGTCACAAATCTGGCAATAACGTCGAATTACGCGCGCCGCAAGACTGCCGCCACGAGCCCCAAGGGAAATTAGGCACACAATATACCCAGCTTTCCAGCATAAATGCCGCCAATTCAGCAACATTTGCCCCTAAGATGACACGTGCAGTAACAAATGGCGCTCAGCGTGGAAGCTGCAATCGAAGCCGTGGAAAATGACAGCCTATTGATGTACAGCGTCGTTATTGTGGCCGACATAAGCTTACGAAGGACGCCCGGCGGTGCCAAGAAGCACATGATAAGCATCTCTTACACAATGTACGTTGAGGCTAACAAGCACTTCATGAATATCCCTGACACAATGTACGTTGAGTCTAACAAGCACATCATAAACATCCCTCACACAGTGTACGCCGAGGCTAAAAGGAACATCATAAATATTTGTTTCACACAATGTACGCTGGGGCTAAAAATAAACATATTTCACACAATGTACGCCGATGCTAAGGAGCCCATAAACATTCCTCACACAGTGTTCGTGGAGGATAAGAAACCCATAAACATCCCTCACATAATGTACACTGAGGTTAAGAAGCACATGACAAACATCCCTCACGCAATGCACACTGAGGTTAAGAAGCACATCATATACATCCCTCACACAATGTAGGCTGAGGTTAAGATAGCACATGACAAACATCCCTCACACAATGTACACTGACGTTACGAAGCACACAATAAGCATCCCTCACACAATGTACACTGAGGATAAAATAGCAAGTCAAAACACCACTTACGCAATGTACGCTGTGGTCAATGACTGGCTACAGCGCTAGGTGACCTGTCTGTTAAAGTGAATGTCATGGCATGCCCTGAAGCATACCGCGTCTACCGGCTACCCGAGGTAAAAGCTAAGTCTATTCGGGGGGCTGACCATCGCTGACGTAGCAGCACGTATCACTGTTTGCGGAGTCAAGGAAATGCGTGCAATTGGGCCTAGCCACTGGCGATATGATGCCCGTTGAACAAAAATTATGCCGAGCCAACAAATCTGAGTGTTAATTCGCGGTGGAGTATTCCCGGCATTCAGTGCAGCGCAGCACATTCAGTGCATTGCAGCGCATTCAGTGCAGCGGTCGTAAGTGGTCCACTGAACAGCTCTACTGAGAACAGTTGGATAATGTTGATATAATATATAAGTTGATATCAAGGCGCGTGTCGTTAGTTACTCATTATTGATGATGAGAAGGGTGCATCCAAGGCCTACCTCCCCAAAGTGTGAAGTACAACTGGCTTGTAGTGTAATTTTTACTGTCTGACCCAGATGACAACAATATGAATTATCATGGAATTTAGTTTAGGTCTATATCAACACCATGGGGTTGAAGTTTGACTGTTAGCATTTTTCTCAGTTTCCAGGGAGAGCGGATGACCAGCCTAGTCGTTTCAAATTGAAGCATCGTAGAAAAATAACATGAACATCACTGCATAGCAGATTACCGGACACCATTATTAACAGCACATGTGGCCCCTTGGGGTTAATGATTGACCTCTCTGGTCAGACCAAACGCCGGATGTTCCGTAAAAATGGCTGCAGTTCCAAATGGGCGGGGTCGGGCTCTTACAAATTAAATATTTTCAAAAACATATTCGATTTTCTTTTTTCCCGCGGTATACTTTACCGTGAATGTAAGCTTAGCACCATCAAAATTGACGTATGAATAGAGTAAAATTGATGTAGAGTAAAATTGACCTACGAATAGCACACATAAATCATCCAAGGTCATTGCAGGTGAGCGGTCGAATAGCATTGACCTATTCTCTTTGATGGAGGTAACCTTAAGTGAATGGGAAATATTGTTTGTTGGGCAGAATATTACGGAATATCAGCATTATGGACTGGTGTTTGATTCCTATAACTGGTGATAATGATTTATTATGATCCGTTCGTCACCAGCTCCCAGCTGTTCTGTTCTGTTCTGTAGCTGTTCAGAACCGCCCTCGCCGCCACGGGAGCGAAGGCACGCCCGCCACGACAGGCGTTCCGTCGTCGTCGCTGGTGGTGACTCCCGATACCGAGGACCTGTGGCTGCGCTTCGAGGCCTCACGACCGACCTCACCACCCCAGCGGCTCTGGATCCTCACCCGAGTTCCTCTGACGGCTCTTCGAGGCGCGGGTCTCGCCACCGCGCGGCATCTCCAGCACTGCTCCGCAGGCGGACCCACTCGACCACCTACTCGCCGACTTCGACCGGCTGCTGGAGCCGCCCGCAGCGCCTGCCGCCACAGCCCTCTCGATGTGTAGGCAAGCCTCCTGGTGTGTTGGCAACGCCTTCCGGGTCCACGTCAACACCTTCCGGGTCCACGTCAACGCCTTCCGGGTCCACATCAACGCCTTCCGGGTCCACGTCAACGCCTTCCGGGTCAACGTCAACGCCTTCCGGGTCCACGTCAACGCCTTCCGGGTCCACGTCAACGCCTTCCGGGTCCACGTCAACGCCTTCCGGGTCCACGTCAACGCCTCCGGATTTAACGTGAACACCGGAGTCAACGCCTCCAGATACCTGCCCCTCCGGGTCGACTCGGCCTTACGGCCTCGTGGGCGCCCTCGTCTTGCGTCGGCGGTCGGTCCTAGTCTCTTTTCGGTAGATTCTCCTGCCGCTTCCTTGACTTCGGCTGCCCAGTGGACCGACGTTCTGCGCGTTCTGGCGGCCAATCTGAATCGGAAGTTGGAGTGCTTCGCCGCCGTTTTGGTGAGCTCCGCTGCCGAGCTCACGGATGTGGACCAGTCCGTCGCCTTTGTCTCCCCCTCAGACCCCAGGAGCCCGAGGACGTACCGGACGAGTCTGAATCTGACGACACGCCCCGCTCACGCTCTGCTCGGCGCCCAACCGCCGTCGGTTCCTCTCAGAGTCTCCTGCCTCGCCCGCGTCTCCGGCAGTCATGCACCGCCCCCCCCCACTCTCCAGTTAGTTGGGCCATGTTCCGCCGACGTTCCCATCGTCCTTGTTCGGGACCACCGCCACCAGGCGGTTCTCCACCGCGGCGGCGTCACCACGTTTGTGCCGCAGTCTTCCCTTCCCACTTCGTGCTACCACTGCTCTTCCCACTTGGTGCGGACACTCCCGCCCCTCCGGCGATGGATGGAGTCGCCAACACCCTTGTCCTCGCTGGCCTTCTGGTGGTGGTCCCTGCTGTGTCCACGCACCAGGTCTTCACGATCCTGAAACCTCTCGGCGGAGTTCGAGCTTTGCACGATCTCGGCGGCCTACTCCGGTGCCTCGGTGTCTCGGTTCCTCACCTCGGGATCTCGATGGCTTACCTTCGGACCCGGCGAGTGGGCTCCCCCCCCCAGGAGCTGCTCGGCACGCGGACCCTTACTGGGCCAACAAGTTGGATCTTTCGTGTGCGTTCGATCATCCTCCGTTGGGCTCCCGGTTGGCGCAGTTCATGGGCGTTCTGTGTCGAGGTGTGACGTACGCCTGGACTCCCCTCTCAACGGACAAGTTTCACGTAATGTGCTTTTGGTTGCAAAAAACGGCAATAATACTTCATACACAAAACTGAAATATTTTTATGCCAGGAGAAGCATGTACAGCATAATTTAACAATTTCACTTCGAGGTTGCCATCGACGCCCTCCTTGGCTGCGCCTCTGCCTGTAACCCAGCTGATGTCTCCGCCCTGAAGTGTGTTGCTTCAGGTGTGTTGCGCTAGGCAATGCTGTCTTGGGACGCGTGACCTCCCGGTATCCATAGGCGGGATGCACGCGCATACCGGAAGGTAAGCACGCTAGACAGACTTCTGACGTGCCTCCACTGAGGGACCCAGTACCAATGTGCCATCTGGCTGACAAAGCGGTGTACATCGGCAATAGCTTCGGCAGCGGCGTAGGCTGTGATTCTCGCCGGGGAATACCGAGTTGCTCGCATGTGGGCTGATTTATTGCATAGTGGTAGACCTTTCACATCCATATTGTTGGCTTGCTCCCCACCCAATAGTTTTAATTTAGCATTGGACATATTGGAGCATTTAGCATATTTGGCAATTTGGGCGCCCTCTCCCAGAATCGATTTTAGCCGTCCCTTTCCCCATTTTTATCCCCTCTCCCCTCCCCCCCCCACCCCAGGGGGGTGGATCCAAAAGCCTGGCTTGGGGGGGGGGCAATGAAAAAAGTGTCAAACTTAGAAGAAACTCATCAGATTTCAAACGGTTGCATTCCACGGGTCTGTTTAAGGTAATAAATCATTCATCTCATAAGGTGTTCTTAGATTTCTCGAAAATGCGATTTTAGTGCAAAATATCGAGATAAATAATCGGCCTCTACGAGGATGCATGGCCCTTCGGCCCCACGTAGATCCGCCCTTGTCACCATCCTCAAAATAATGATCTGCAATTGACACCAATGGTCACTCCGGCGAGCCAGTGCCAGACGATCCTGCAGAGCCATTACGAGTTCCTCCAGTCGAGAGAAAGAGACTGGGTGGTCGCCCGTCCCTCTCTCCACCCTGGGACGCTTTTAGACAATGCTGGATATCTGTAGCTCTGCATCACTGAGACAATATTGCCCGCGGGTGCTGCTTCGGCAGAGGCAGTCAGGCCGGCCCACTCCAGCAAATCGCTGCGGACGAGAATTAAATACACCGCTTTGTGTCAGCGGCATTGATCTGCCCGGCCAGAGCGGTGCGGTCTGTGGGTGAAACATGGGCGGCACTGTGTCCGGCACGCAACACACGCACCGCTGGATTAGAAACACGGGAAGCTCTGCGTCCGACATGCAAGACACACGCCGCTGGATACGAAGCGGGAAGCTCTGCGTCCGACATGCAAGACACACGCCGCTGGATACGAAGCGGGAAGCGCTGTGTCTGACATGCAAGACACACACTGCTGGATGAGAGACACTGGAAGCTCTGTGGCTGGAATGCAAGACACATAGTCGGCTGAGAGATACGGGAAGCTCTGTGTCTGGCATGCAAGACACACATCGTTGGTTGAGAGACAAGTGTCTCGTACGCAAGACACACACCGCTGGGTGAGAGACACGGGAAGCTCTGCGTCCGACATGCAAGACACACATCGTTGGTTGAGAGACAAGTGTCTCGTACGCAAGACACACACCGCTGGGTGAGAGCCACGGGAAGCTCTGCGTCCGACATGCAAGACACACGTCGTTGGTTGAGAGACAAGTGTCTCGTACGCAAGACACACACCGCTGGGTGAGAGATATGGAAAGCTCTTTGTCCGGCACGCAAGACACACATCGTTGGTTGAGAGACAAGTGTCTCGTACGCAAGACACACACCGCTGGGTGAGAGCCACGGGAAGCTCTGCGTCCGACATGCAAGACACACGTCGTTGGTTGAGAGACAAGTGTCTCGTACGCAAGACACACACCGCTGGGTGAGAGACACTGGAAGCGCTGTGTCTGACATGCAAGACACACGTCGCTGTATGCCAGACATGGAAAGCTCTGTGTGCAGTGGCGTCGCCACGAAATTCTTCCAGGGGGGGCAATGTCGAAAGGGGGCCTCCGGTTCCCCGAAAGGGGGCCTCCATTGTTTTAGGGTCTCATATTGTTTTTAGGCTCTTACTATGGTTCGAGAATGGGGAACATGAATTCATATTGGTGTTTTGTTTGTTCTTGGCATAGTGCATCATTTACTCAAAACGCAATAGCACTAATCATTTTCGCTGAAAACTGGGCAATACCAGGGTATAAATAAGTAATATTTGGATAAATACATGTGCCAAAACAAACCAACGCCTCAATGCTTTCTCGAATCTTCCCGCTGGCCTCTAGATTGCAGCGAGCTGGCGGGGCTGGTGCTAAGCATATCGTACAGATATCTGCCATTGACCAACCCACTTTTAAGTCCTCCAAGTCTAACTGAATATAGCTAGATTCATCACTACTGTTATTTATTCCCACCAGCTTGATGTCATACGCAAAGCTTGAACGATCATTTATCAGTCCTAGGACGACAATTTCGTAAAGGTGACAACGAGAAGTGGATTGCATTGGTTTTCTGAGTGCCATCTTAGGAATTTGATTATTTTTATAACATTTGGTGCTGGCTGCAAGGCAACTGTCACACGAGCTAAAATATATCCTCAGCGAGTAAATTCACGGCAAGAACAAGCATTGAACAGCAATGCATAAATGACCATGCAACAATGCAACAATGTCAGTGCATACATAATCCAAACCTTCAAATTCCACGCCGTCACGCCCATCGTTTTCGCTGTGCTGTACCGTTTTGTAAATGACGTTGAGAAGGTATGGAAGCTGGGAAGCTCTAATCATGCAGGCTGTAATAACAGAAAAGAAGGTTGTTGGAAGAAAATGCATTTAAAAACGTCATTCATCCCATTCATCCCATCGGCATGGATGTTGTATTGTATGCTTGTGAGGGTTAATTTGTCCCCCCAATGTTGGCTTTGCCCCATGGGCGTATGTTTCGGAAAATTATTGAGGGACCAGTGGAGTACCTATATTTGCGTCAAGCAGGAGGGGCAAACGGATTTGCAGGGGGGGGGCACCTACGCCCATTAAAAAGTCTTTGGATTTCGACCGCTATTTTGTCAAAGGGGACATTCCGAAATAATATAATTAGTTATCAACTAAATTGTCCTGTGGAGGGAATCTACCACTATGGTTTCTGATTGGTCGGACTTCAACCCTAACTCCACCGCCCAGTTCTAAGGTTTTATTTTGGTATCCCTTGATAAGTTACCTCACACTGCTGAAAATACACCTATACCACAAAACCGGATCGGTATCCAAAAAAATCCAGCTGGAGCCCTGCAGAAAGAGGGATTCCAACAAATAAATGTCCGGGTCAGGAAAATGGCTCTGGAGCACCGAACATTTTTTCCCAGATGCCTTCAAAAGTTGCGTATGGCACCGAAAAGCATACCGGATCTCGAAAAATCGAGGTGGGATACAAAAACATGGCGCCAGAGGCTCGAAAAATCAGGCCGGGATTCGGACTTTAAAAAACCCAGAAAAGATCCACAAAAATCGCGTTGAGCCCAGAAAGCTGGCGTTGGGTCTCCGGAACCACGCGCCTGGACGAGATAAGTCGCGCTGGGACCCATAAAAATCGCACCGAAGCCCCAAAATCGTACTGGGGCCTCGCAAATGTGCGTCAGAAGCCCCAAATATACACAGCGGGACCCTAAGAGTACAACGGTGCCCGAAAATACCACTAATCCTCCAAAGCGCACCGAGTCTCACAAAAAGCGATAGGGCCTTAAAACATGCGTTGCAGCCCTAAATAAACATACCGGGAGCTCTAAAAAAATACACTGCAAGCTCGCAAGCCGCACCGGGGCCATGATAACGCACAAGGGCCTGAAAAAGAGTCTGGAGCCCCAAAAGGCAACATGGTTCCAAAACGTACAAAACGACCGGGAGCTAAATAAACACATCGGATATTTCAAAACGTCCTGACACGTAAAAAAATAATCGGTGCACAAAAAAGCAACAAAGCCCTAAAACGAGCAGGGTTTCGAAGATGTATTAGGCCCATAACTTCAATTTAAAATGTATTACCCACCACTTTAAAATACAAAATTTCACAATTTCAGGCATTCCAGTTCATAGCACCCGGTCGCCACGACGGCAACGTCAGCGTACGTGCACACCCATCTTTCGTATTCGGTGCATTCGCCACACTTCGTGCGATGCTACGGTTTCTGCTAGGCCTTCTCCGTTTTGCTAATTGCTGCCACATTGTAGACTTGCGCCATATTTGACGTGATGGAATGCTTCGTATGGGCGTTCGCTGCGAAAAGTCCATGGATTAAATTCGATCATTAGTTTCCTACTGCCCACATTTTCTGGTAGTTATGAAATGCGGATTCCACTGAGCTTTGATGCACTTCATATCTTTGGTGCTATCTTCCCAGATTGGCTACCGAACCGAAGCACTGCCTCAGCGTTTTTTTTTGGACCCGTTGCGTCTTTCTTGGTCTATGATTGTGTATTATGGTTCCAATCCATTTTGGTTAGGGGCCTAAAACATTTTCGAACCCCCTGCTAGTTTTAGGGTTTGTTGCATTTTTGTGCACCGATGATTTTTTTTACGTGTAAGGGCGTTTTCGAAGATCCCGATGTGTTTATTTAGCGCCCGGTCTTTTTGTTTGTTTTGGAACCATGTTGCCTTTTGTGGCCCCAGCCACTTTTTCAGGCTCTTGTGCGTTATCATGACCCCGGTGTGCCTTGAGAGCTTCCGGTGTATTTGTAAAACCTCCCGGTATGTATATGTATGGCTGCAATGCATGTGTTAAAGCCCTGTCGCTTTTTGTGAGACTCTGTGCGCTTTGGAGGGCCAGTTGTATTTTCGGCCCCCATTGTGCTCTTAGGGTCCCGATGTGTTTATTTTTGGGCTTCTGACGCACACTTGTGGGGCCCCAGTACAATTTTGAGGCTTCGGTACAATGTTTCTAGGTCCCAGAGCGGCTTATCGCGCCCAGACGCGTGGTTCCGGAGACCCAACCCAAGTTTTCTAGGCTCAATACGATTTGTTTTAATCTTTTCTGATTTTTTTTTAAAGTCCGAATCCCGGCCTGATTTCTCGAACCCTTGGCGCCATGTTTTTGTATCCCACCTCGTTTGTTCGAGATCCGGTTTGTTTTTCGGTGCCGTACACAATTTGTGAAGGCATCTGATGATATGTTCGGTGCTCCAGAGCCATTTTTTACCTGGGCATTTAGTTGTTGGAATCCCTCCTTATTTTGGAGGGCTCCAGCTTGATTTTTTGTCGGATACCGATCCGGTGTTTGTGGTCACACTGTGCTTACGTGTGGCCCCAGACGCCAATTTTTTAGAGCCTCGACGTGACTACCGAAGGGAATTGTGGGTCCCGAGCGCGATATTTTGCGGGCCCGGTTTGAGTTTGTGGGACGCGTTGTATTTAGCTGTGGCCCCAACGCGATTTTGGCGGTTCCTGTTGCAATTTTGCGCGCCTAGGAACGAGTTTTCCGGGGCTCGTCGTATTTATTTGGAGACCCATACGCGAATTCTGGTGGACCGACGCCAATTTTGATGGCCCCAGCGCGATTTTTGACGCCTCGGCGGCACGATTCTTGGGAGCTTATCCCTCTCAGGATGGAGGGGGCATCTGTCCCTTTGATACAGCACTGCGGCCACTGAAGGAGTTTTTTTTGTCCCAGAGTGACATTCCGGTTAAGGATCGATTTGTGGGGCAGCTGCAACTTTTGGGGCCCCGGCGCGACCTTTTGGGCCTCCAGTGTGATTTTCAAGGGCTGCGACGCGACTTCTTTTTAGTCCAATGTGATCTTTTGGGCCCCGACGTCATTCTCTTGGCTCCCTAGCGCTAGCTATAGCGGCCTCGACACTTTTGGGGGGTCCAATGCGTTTTGGTGGCTTTTGGCGTCATTGTTGGGCCCCCAGAGTGATTATCCATGTCCGGATTGTTTTTCGTTGGTCCGGCTTCATTTGTTTTGGTCCCAATGAGACTGTTGGGGCACGGTACGACCTGTCGTGCCCCTGACATGATTTTCGTGGCCCGGTCGTGAATATTTGGTACCCCAGGCTCAGCGTAATTTGCGGGGGCCCCGGCCGGATCTTTTGGGGGCCATATCGTGATTTTAAAGTACCCAAACACGACTCCTACTATTTCGTAGGGGTTTCTTCTTGCAAATTATAGGCCTCCTGTCGCGTCTTAAGGGTCTCTTCTCATTTCCTGGAGCCTTTTTACCGGTTTTCGACGTTTCCTTGTGTGTCCTACCCTCCTCCATATTCAATGGTCCTTTCCCGTCTCATAGGGCCTCCTCTTGCATTCTGGGGCCCCTTTAACATGGCATGGAGCTTCCTCTCATCTTCGAGGGTCATTCTCTGACAAATTAGGGGACTCCTGCCACGCCTCGTGGCCCTCCTCCTTTATCTTGGCAAAGCCTTACCCGTCTTGAGAGATCTTCAATTTTGGAAACCTCACCTCCTTCCATACCTGCTACCACTCCCATCTTAAGGGCCGCCTCTCATTTCCTGGGAACTCTTTCCGGTCTTCGGGGCCTCATTTGGTCCTGGAGACCTACTCCTTCTTGAGGAACTCCTCTCGAGTCCGGCAGGCTCCTCATTTCTCTTCTAGAGGCCTTCTTTTTCAAATTAGGGGCCTCCCCTCACGTCTTGGGGGCCTCCTGCTCTGCGTGTGGATTCGATCTTTACCCATCTTAGGGGTGGTCTCTTATCTCCTGGTGGACTCCTCTTCTCTCCCAGACGCCTCCTCTGCCAAATTACTGGAAATCTTTCCTACCTTAGTGGCCTTGTTATTTCCCTGGGGACCTTCTTAGCCGTCTTCGAACATTCTTGTCCGCCTGGGAGCCATCTTTCTTATCCAATGGCTTTTCTCTCCTATTTTATGGGCCTCCTCGTTCATCATGGGGTCTCATTTCCAATCATGTGTCGTTCTCTTCCGAATTAGGTGCCTCCTGCCACGTCTCTGGATCATCCTTTTGTATCTCCGTGGAACCTCACCCGTTTGGGGCCGGCTTTTGCTTCTTCGAAACCTCATCTCATATCCACTGGCTTCCTTTTCCGTCTTAGGGCCTCCTCTCATATTCTGGAGCCTCCTTCCGGTGTTGGGGCCTCCTTTGCAATCCTGGTTGCCTCCGTGCCATTTTTGACACTCTCTTGATTTCTGGGGACTCCTACCCTCTCCTAGGTGACTCCTTTTCCAAATTAGGAGCCTCATCTCTCGGCATGGGGGCCTCCTTATCTGTGTTTGGAGCCTCATTATCCTCTTAGCAGGGTGCTTTTGCGTCCTAGTCCTAGATCTTCTCTTCTAGTTTCCTCCTCTTCCAAAATATGGGCCTCATCTGGCTGATCTCGGTGGCCTTCTCTCATTCCTGCGGAGACCTTCTTACCCGTCTTGGGGCCCCTATTGCGTCCGGAGAAATCTCCCCTATCATGTCTTAATTGTATATTGCAGGGGCATCCTCTTCCGTTTTGGGGCCTCGTTTTCCAAATTAAGAATATCCTGCCACCCATCGGAAGCTTTTTCGTCTAACCTGGGTGGCTTCTTGCTCGTCTCGGTGGCATCCTTTCCGTCCTGAGGGCCTCCTTTTCGTCCTGGTGGCCTCCTTTTCGTCCTGGGGGCCTCCTTTTCGTCCTGGGGGCTACCTCCCAATATCTGTTCTACGACGTAGGGGCCTCCTTTTCGTCCTTGGGTGCATCCTTTTCGTTCCGGGGGCCTCCTTTTCGTCCTGGGGCCTCCTTTTAGTCCTGGGGGCCTCCTCCCAATCTCTGTTCTACGTCTTGGGGGCTTCCTTTTCGTCCTGGGGGCATCCTTTTCGTCCTGGGGGCCTCTTTTTCGTCTTGGGGGCCACCTCACAATCTCTGTTCTACGTCTTAGGGGCCTCCTTTTCGTCCTCGGGCCCTCCTTTTCGTTCTGGGGCCCTCCTTTTCGTCCTGGGGACCTCATCCCAATCTCTGTTCTACGTCTTGGGGGCATCCTGTACGTCCTTGGGTGCATCCTGTTCGTCCTGGGAGCCTCCTTTTCGTCCTGGGGGCATCCTTTTCGTCCTGGGGGCCCCTTTTTCGTCCTGGGGGCCTCCTCCCAAACTCTGTTCTACATCTTGGGCTTCCTTTTCGTCCTAGGGACCTCCTTTTCATCCTGGGGGCCTCCTTTTCGTCCTAGGGGCCTCCTCCCAATCTCCGTTCTACGTCTTGGGGGCCTCTTTTTCGTCCTTGGGTGCATCCTATTCGTTCTGGGGGCCTCCTTTTCGTCCTGGGGGGCCTCCTTTTAGTCCTGGGGGCCTCCTCCCAATATCTGTTCTACGTCTTGAGGGCCTCCTTTCCGTCCTGGTGCATCCTTTTCGTCCTGGGGGCCTCCCTTTCGCCCTGGGGGCCACCTCCAAATCTTTGTTCTAAGTCTTAGGGCCTCCTTTTCGTCCTGGGGGCCTCCTCCCAATCTCTGTTCTACGTCTTGGGGGCCTCCTTTTCGTCCTTGGGTGCATCCTTTTCGTTATGGGGGCCTCCTTTTCGTCCTGTGGGGCCTCCTTTTAGTCCTTGGGGCCTCCTCCCAATCTCTGTTCTACATCTTGGGGGCCTCCTTTGCGTCCTGGGGACATCCTTTTCGTCGTGGGCCTCCTTTTCGTCCTAGGGGCCTCCTTTTCGTCCGGGGGACCTCCTTTTCGTCCTGGGGGCCTCCTTTTCGTCATGGGGGCCTTCTTTTCGTCCTGGGTCCTTCTTTTCGTCCTGGGGGCCTCATCCCAATCTCTGTTCTACGTCTTGGGGGCCTCCTTTTCGTCCTGGAGGCCTCCTTTTCGTCCTAGGGGCCTCTTTTTCGTCCTGGGGACCTTCTTTTCGTCCTGGAGGCCTCCTTTTCGTCATGGGGGCCTCCTTTTCGTCCTGGGAGGCCTTCTTTTCGTCCTGGCGTCCCCATCCCAATCTCTGTTCTACGTCTCGGGGGCCTTCTTTTCGTCCTTGGGTGCATCCTTTTCGTCCTGGGGGCCTCCTTTTCGTCCTGGGTACCCATTTTTCGTCCTGGGGCCTCCTCCCAATATCTGTTCTACGTCTTGGGGGCCTCCTTTTCGTCCTTGGGTGCATCCTTTTCGTCCTGGGGGCCTCCTTTTCGCCCTGGGGCCTCCTCCCAATCTCTGTTCTACGTCTTGGGGCCTCCTTTTCGTCATGGGGGCCTCCTTTTCGTCATGGGGCCTCCTTTTTGTCATGGGGCCTCCTTTTCGTCCTGGGGGCCTACTCCAAATCTCTGTTCTACGTCTCTTATAGAGACCTGATTATATTTCCTGGGGGCCTCGTCAGTCTTGAGGCCTCATTCGCAGCATGATCTTCTGTTCCGTCGGCCTCCTTGCTCACCTTTTTTGCTGTGCATTTGCGGATAGGGGCCTCCTCAAATTTCAAGGGGGGCGGCGCCCCCCCAGTTTCACGGCAGGGGGGGGGAGATTGCCCCCCCCCCCCTGCTCCCCCCCGGTGGCGACGCCCTTGTCTGTGTGTGGCATGCAAGACTCACACGTTGGTGAATGGGTCGAGTTGTCTCACGCAGCTTGTTATTGCATGTCTCTGCAGTAGTGAATTTCACAAGAGCTCTAACTGCTCGACTATGTGGACGCCATCTGCGTCGTTTTCATTATGTGATGTGAATGTGGCTGTGCGGCCAATGAATGCAAATGTGCGATCAGTAGTTGCGTGAGTGCCGGGTGTTTTGGTGTTAATGCCGTACCGAATACACGCATTAGCTTGAAAGGCTGCAGCAAATACATATCTGACAACCGGGAGGCAACGCTATATTGATGTCTCCTCGTATTTGTGCTAACGTTACGTGTGCCCGAGACTTTCCTATTTGTTTCTGATGATACGCAGTGAAAACAGGTACCGATACGAGCATCGTGCATAGCTTATGAACCTACGACCCCTGGCGCTATGAGCTCCAAGTATGCGGCGTTATTTTAATCGGATGATGATTATGTTCACGTGTTTACCTTTAGTAGCCAAATTGAGCAACAATTACGTATTTTACAGTGCAATGACGTAGAAGTTACTTTTCTGGTCCACAACCATGGGCTCGATCGCCAGGTTGTGAATTGTGACCATTTTTAAGGATTCACTTCCGTGTCATTATCACGCATGATGTTCCAATTAAAAAAAAATTATAATGTATGATACTTTTATGAGCGCCCAAGTCGCCGGCTGGATGTTCGGATACATCGAACAGAATTGCGACTTCGCAATTGTCCTATACTCACTTCGTGTGAATTGTAACACCGTCCATTGTCAACGAAAATGGAGTTGTTATGCCACCGATGGAACGCTAAGTGCAATCAATCACGATTTGAAGCAACTATATTTGTCAACTAGTTGCTGAGAAAGGTGGGGGTGCTAAGCGCTGCCCCCACTCCCACGCCAGCACCACTCTCGCATATCGTGAAGACCGCAGGTGTATAAGTTCTGGTGAACTCTGAAGCCACTTCATCCGACTGAACAGGAGCCAGCAACCTGCCTTCCAGAAGCATCTCAGTGATCTGACGTGGCACTCACCAAGGTGACGTGGCACTCACCAAGGTGACGTAGCACTCACCAAGGTGACGTGGCACTCACCAAGGTGACGTGGCACTCACCAAGGTGCCAATAAATATAGTACGCACGCAAACGCGGATGACAATGGCGCTGAGCTCTTACCACGTAGTTGAACGTAGTGCTGCTAATTGGGATGCACACCAACAGCGCCGCCATTATTATTGCGACAATGTTTTTGTTGGGAGGATAGGACAGCTCCAGACACACTAAAATTGTCTGCAGTAACAGCCGGGAACTAGAATTTTCGAACACGATTTAACATAATGAGACACTCTAAGTGTTCCAAACGCTTGAATGATTTGCTGCCGTGTCATTACCACGCATGATGTTCCAACTTTTTTTTTAAAGGAAAAGTCTACGATGCATCATGGTAGTTAGTGAAATCCATTTTAAAGTTGGATATGTGCGTGCATAGTCATATGTAGGTACCTAGGTAAAGTTTCTGTCATACCGTCACCATAAGATATGATTCCTGGTATCACCATTACAAATATTATCATCCAAGCACGCGCTATGGACTATTTGCGCATGACTTGTCCTGCAAATACCATCCGCCCTGTAGTTTGCGCGCTGGCCGCTAGGTTCGCATTGGTCGACCCGGTGATGACGTCGACAGTTAATTTATCACGGGCCACGCCCCCGGCGGCCAGCGTCGTTTTTCACGGACGATGTGACGACCCCGATGCCGCTCCTCCACCAGCGATGCCCCTCCCCACCCGACGCCTATCAATCTTGTCGACTGACAATGGTCCGACGCTGGATAGGCGAGTGGAGAATGATGGGATGGGGCGCAGGAGTGATTGGCGAATGGGGAGAGTGTACTGCAACTCCTCCCGGCTCGACCGCCACACACGCCAGTTTGATTCCATAAGACGACCATTTTTAGCGTGACAGTGCTTGCTATATTTAGATGTATGAACTATGAGCTGCGTGATTACAGATTCTTGCCAGCAGTTAAAATAACTGCAAAGTTGGCAATGCGGGTACAGACAGCCAGACAGAAAGTCGGCGGATACAGATATTATGCACATCGACACAGCCAAGTTGCACGTGACTTCACCATAAGCCTAACGATGCTTTCTGTCAACGCCAGCAAGGCAGCCACAGCGCCAGTACAGCCATCACCACACCAGTTATATCGGCTCCTACACCCATGCCAATAGATAATAATACAAACCAGGATATCGATCAACACCATAACTCGACCCTTACCATGCAGAGTATGGACACATGGAAACCAGTTCATACAGGAGCCGTACCTGACATTGTGCAAGGTAATCGCCGGGCCATGACCTCGGAAGTACTTTGCCGCGTACTGCACCATTTATTCACGAATATTTCAAGCTGAACCAATGAAACGCTTCCTAGAGAATTTCAACACTGAAATCATTGCTACGGTGGATATGGGTACATTTAGATAGGACAAGGTTGCCGTAATTATATCACTTTATTAAGGTAGATAAGCTGTCCGCTTGCGATATGATAATCATGTGCATGATTTGATTCAATGCTGAACAATTAGTAGGAAAGTTGTTTTTACCTAAAGATTAGTTTCAGGTTGTTTGGCGTTTCGAGAAAGGCATTTCTAATTCTGTACATGATTTGGTGATCAATGCAACTGCGCCATAAATTTGCAAACATATTTTTGGTGAGTCGCCCTGTCATCCTACTTCTTCTGGGACATGTGGGTAAAGTCGAGACGAGCACACCGCCTCCGGAACAGAACCCATGCGGAGTGTGCCGCACCAACTCCTCACCCAGCATCCGGTCAGCAAACACCGGCTCAACGCGGAAATCTCAGGCGAAAGCCAAGCGTGCCGTTGGCGACCCGACACCAACCGGACGGCCGACGCCGAGCTAAGCTCCCTTGCTCCGCGTCCGGCTGTCGGCCGACTTGACGGGACATAACTGCGAGCGCCGTGTGCGGCGCGAACCCGCACGTCGCCACCGACGGTTTCCCGGTCCAGTGCCGCTGCATCTAACTGCACACCGCTGGGTGGGACCGGGGAGATCCATTGATGTTCGTGGGGTGGAGGCACGTGCCCCCAGTGCCGCCTCCTCCTGTATCCCGCCCCTGGATTAAATAGCTATCGATGTGCAACTTTTGTTTGTTGAATCGACCCGTCATTCCAACCAATGCTCATTTGTTGGGGATAATTGGTTCCATACTAAGCCATGCAAAATCCATACAAAAATGTTGTGGCCTGGAGAGGTCTCCCAGGCCTATGGACGATCGCAGGGAGCAGCATATAGCAGACGGTACATGTGAATGAACTATGAAACAACTTGCAGATGCCGCAGTACCGGTGCATGTACTATTAAATAACGCGTTCGAACGTTCGACAGAACGAGGATGTTATGACATGATCCTCACCTATGCACAATGCACACGCATTTCGGAGTTCAACCAAGCGAACCGTTTCCTCTCTTGCCTAATTGATATAACCGGATGTCACATAAGCCGGATTAACGTAATTCCTTCCTTAACGTAACAATCTCTAGCAGATGGCACTTTGCCTCAGCTAAAGATTTAGGGAAAAAAATTATAGCGCAGCCAATATTTGACGAAACTGCTGGGTTTCTCCGCAGTAGCGGTACCACATCAGCGGCAGAGCCCCGCGCAAACCATCAATTCGACCCGCAGCACGCGCGGCGGCCGATAAAAGGCTCCACGTGGCGTCAAATTGTGCGGAAAGCGGCGTCAATTCTTATCACGCTCGCGCGGAACATTTGGCCGACCGATATGCGCCGTCACGGAGCGGGGGAGGGGGGGGGGGCGTGGCACTCTCACCAGCTGTCCCTGCGCCGGCATTGCCGTCAGCATCACTGAGGAAAGCGGGGCTCTGATAGGTCGACCGAGGTGCTCGCGCCTCTCGATTGCAGCCGTTGTACCCGAGGTGTTCTTCAGCCCTGGACATTGCGAGGACGGGGATGGCAGGTGCAATGCTGAAGTGATGTCACGAAAACCGATAAATCGGCGAGCGGAAGCTCCGTTCCTCCTCCTCCTAGGGGTGGCTGGTGACAAATCATGCGCGGATCAGTTGGCTCGGAGTAAAGTGTTCGGTGGTCCGAATCATCAGACGGAAATGCATGCCGAAAATTCAGAATTCACGTCAAAGCAAAATAAATGTCACAATTTTCAGTTTGATAAAGGAATGCAGTTCACACAGACGTACAGCCATGTTCTCGCCAACTGAAATGTACTTCTCATCGTGATCAGTTTTTATTCGTCGGGGTGTTGAGGAAAGCAGGTCGATTCTAACTCTTCATAACGACTATGCAATGAACAATTTCCATCAATCTTTCACAACTTGAGCATTGTGGAAAATGGGCACAAATTGTTTCTTAGAATGCATTGAAGAAAATCTGAATATGCGACACTGCAATTATACTTTGGTAATTACACACTAAGTATTTATTTAACCTAATCGTTAGTCACAGGAATGAACCGACATCTAAATGACCTGAAATTATCTCAATAATAAAAAAACAACATAAATTCGGCCTTTTTCACTAATGAGACTACGTCACAAGCATAATACGTAATACGTACCGCAACCTTATGCGTATCGCATGTTCTCTTTGAAGGTGTTCTTGAAGGTCTCGCATGTTCTTTTGAGCATCAGTTTCTTCCTAAGCCGGCTCCAAATAATATACCTCCGAGCTACTTATTACTTATGCTTCTTTTCATCCGCATCTCGCTAGCCTTGATCCATCCGTACCTCGCGTAGCTAGTCTTCATTCAGGACTGCTGAAGTTGTGCCTCAAATGCGGATCGAGCCGTTCTGATTGCAGCCCGGATATTCACGATGCCGATGGAAGCCCATTGAGGCCCATGATCACCACTCTGCAGTCATAATAGGGACATTGCCGGCGGCGCCGATCCTCTGTTGACCTGTGGAAGTCGGGTGCGGAGAGCGGGCAGTGGCGGCTACACCGACTCGATGAGCATTGTGAAGCTGGAGGACATTCGTTCAATTCCACGACGTAGGCCGCCTGTGGCGCCTACGCCTACGTCTATGACCATAACCTCCGGACGCGTAGCTTCGCAAATATTTCAGAGGGTGCTTCGTCCATGTCCCTGGCGGTTGAGCTACCGACAGAGAAGGGTGGTGAGAAACAATCTAAATATCGTTAATCAAGTGAGATGAAGTCATAAACTGGGAGAAGACTAGCCGACTAGTCAGCTGACTGAAGGTAGAAAGTTCGGCGTACTTTCTACCATGAATGGACCGTGGAGGGGCTATCGTGTAGGGCTGACAGCCACTAATAATTGGCTTGATGGTTGAGTATTTTCCAAACTTGTCGGGGCTGTGGCGTCACGCAGCGGATGGGAATATTTACAAGCGGCACGGGCGGGCAAGTGGAAAAATTGGTAAAGTGCACGGCTCAAGGCACTACAGCATGGGCGTCGCCACCGTTGGGGACCCTGGTGTCCAGATCCCATCTGATTTTTTTGCGAGGTTCAATTCTACCTCGAAAATTGGTAAGCTTCGGTGAAAATCTCCAAATTTCTTGTTTGATCTAGTGTATTTTTGGTTGCTATGGGGAGGGACATCCCTCCCCTTGGCTGCGCCTCCGGCAGGAAGCGAAGAGTCCCTCACCTGCCTTTCAGGAGGTGAGGGAGGATGTAGGTAAGTTGACTTGATGACAACTTGATGATTGAAGGATGACGTAACACAGCTGGGCGGCCTAATGTATTTTTTTTTGTTCTCGATATTTTGCTTTTTCTATATTCTGCGAATTATATATTTTGTGATTCGATACTTTCGGTGTTCGATATTTCGTGCATTTCGGTTGTGTTCATAAACTTAGTTCGAATTGTTGCTGGGGAGGCTTTACAGAATCTGTCAGTGCTGTGCGCAAGCTTGTTGCACTGACCCTGCGCCCACCTTCGGATCGTAAATTTCCAGTCCGACAGCACAATTTGACGGAAGTTTAACGTACCCATATAGCTTGCAGGGCCGCCTGGTGCCTGCGCCTCTGACCTCGCTTGGCCAGTTGCCAACTGACGTTCTCAACAGGAGGCGTTAATAGTGAGCGCGCGAGTCGACTCGACCCGTTGTGACCAGACGAGTAGCGTTTGCAGGCCGGCGCTCTATCCACTGAGCTAGCCATTTTGCGATCGAATCTGTTGAGTGTTTGACATGTTGCGCATTCGATATTTTACATGTTCGACATGCCGGGCATTCCACATTTTGCAATTCGATGCCTCACGTTTGCGATATTTTGCTCATTCGATATGCTGCACCATCAATGCTTTGCTTTCGATGTTTATCCACTCCATATTTTGGGTTTCGATAATTTCCCGGAATCCATCCCCGATAGCAAATGGCAGGGAATTGTGGAAGGGTCTCAAAACAGCCACACAATATTACTGTGTCAGGAAAAGGGAATGGAAAAGAAAAAAGGAAAAAGGGAGGAAAAAGCAAAAAGGAATGGAAGATGAGTCGCATGAAAGCGACAAGCAGCGCATCGGTGTATCATTATCGCCGTGATGCCTTGACTCCTATGGCAAATTTGAATTCGCTACTCGGGTGGGTGGGTGATTGGGGGGGTTAGGGGGTGAGCTGCTTGTGCTCGGATTAGACAGGAGGAAATGAACATGAGAAGAACAAAGGCTAAGCTTTCGAGCAGCTGAACCGAACATTGTAACCGTGAAAATAAGCATCGAAAGAAAGTGGAGCTGAAAAAAAGTTGCCGAAATCCGTGTTTTACACATTAATTGGGTTTGGGGTGCGAGAGGGCTAGGTCAGAAGACAGTCACAGTTTAACCTCTCTGTGTGAAAATCGTTTCTGCGCCCCTGGGCAGAGGTGAACAAAACTTCAAGAATGTCACCTACAAGCATTGAAACCCATAAATATGTCACATTTAGAAGCTTACGGATTTTACCTAACCTACTCCAATAGCACAGGTCCCCCAAAACGGTATAGCACAGGTCTCTAATAGCACAGGTCGCCGCAATCGAACTCTATCAACTGTCACGGCGTATCTGTGACAGCCTGCTGCGCCATGGTTCGGCCTAATGGAGCTGGCTGTGTACAGCCGATATTGTGCACCGGGATCTGTCCCAAAAGAGTTGGCGCTGCCAAATGTCCTGTTCCGAAATTGCAGTGATAACTTACCGAAATATAAGCGAATAGTTTGTGAAATAACCAAAAATAAACTGTATATGAAGTATTTTTGCGTTAAAATGTCTTTCCTGAAGTGATATATCTTCTTTATGTGGTGAGTGCTTTTCCTTCTTCGAATAATGATTATCTGTCACAACAGTGGCACAGTTTCAGCCAATATCTGTCACCTACGCTGGTAGGGAAGTTGACAGGCTTGTGCACCTCTGCCCCTGGGGTTGAACACCACCTGGAAGCTGAAGGCGGCGAAGCCTTCGCCTACACCTACCTATATCTTAAAACGCCTGTAATAATCTTGAGCACTTCGTGAGAGGTGCATTTGTTAGTGGTCAAGTTAAGAACAACGCTCTGAACTTTACTGTGCAAAACGATACATCGTGGTAGCGTGGCCGAGCGGTCTGAGGCGCTGGTTTAAGGCACTGGTCTCTTCGAAAGCGTGGGTTCGAATCCCACCGCTGCCAGCTTCTTGGTGACTTTGAAGCTATGTCCCTCCCCTTTCCTTTGTGGCATGTTGTATCAAGACAAGCTTCCTCACTTTCTGGCGCGGTGGCAAGGCGCGGTAGCCATATAATCTGTCTCTCTCTCTTTCTCTCTCCCTCTCTCTCTCTCTCCCTCTCTTTCCATTTCTTTTTATTTGTATTTCTCTTCCACCCCCTTTCTCTCTCTCCCTCTCTTTCTCTCACCCTCTCTCTCTCTCTCTATGAGTGTCCCTCTCCCTCTCTTTATCCCACTCTCTCCATCTCTGACTCTGTCTCTGTCTCTGTCTCTGTCTTTGTCTCTGCCTCTGCCTCTTCCTCTGTCTCTGTCTCTGTCTCTGCCTCTGTCTCTGTCTCTGTCTCTGTCTCTGTCTCTGTCTCTGTCTCTGTCTCTGTCTCTGTCTCTGTCTCTGTCTCTGTCTCTGTCTCTGTCTCTGTCTCTGTCTCTGTCTCTGTCTCCGACTCTAAAAAAAATACTTCCTCCATAGCAACAGCCAGCATTAGCAATAGCCATTGGTACGGCAGGAACGCCAGCCAGTGAAGGTCTCAAAGTAATAGTAATATGTATCATAATATACCCGCGGAATAGCAAAACATTTTATGACCGCCGAAAAGAGTTGTTTTGTTTCTAGGGAAGGTGGAGGTCAGCTGCTTGTGCTTGGGTTAGACAGGAGTATATATATATATGGGAAGAGTGTAGGCTAAGCTTTGGACAACCTGAACTGAAAATTTCATACTGAAGATATAAAATGAAACAATGTTGGGCTGCAGGAGCTGCCGAAATCCGAGTTTTTTACGTTCGGTGGCGGACGGGAAAGTGGCACAAGACCGTTATTGGCTTAGCCCCGTGCCTGAAAGTCATGCCTGCTGAGTGCTCCCCTGGGGTTTGACTCCACCTGGAAGCTGAAGGTGGCGACGCTATTGCTGCTATTGCTGACAACTCTGTCCCAAAGCTCCTGTGATCATTTTCGACACTTCGTCAGCGGTGCGTTTTTTTACGGTCAAGTTAAGCACTCGCTCCGAACTTAACCGCGCCGCTCCTTGCGTGCGGTAGCGTGGCCGAGCGGTCTAAGGCGCTGGTTTAAGGCACCAGTCTCCTCGGAGGCGTGGGTTCGAATCCCACCGCTGCCAGCTTCTTGGTGACTTTGATGCTGTGTCCCTTCCCTTTCCTTTGCAGCACGTATCTCGAGACTAGCGTCCTCACTTTCTGGCGAGGTATCACGGCGCGGTAGATCTGACTGTCCCTCTCCCTCTCTTTCTCTCGCTCTTTCCACTTCTGACTCTCTGACTCTGTCTCTGTCTCTGTCTCTGACTCTAAAAAAAAAATACTTCCTCCATAGCAACAGCCAGCATTAGCAATAGCCATTGGTACGGCAGGAACGCCAGCCAGTGAAGGTCTCAAAGTAATAGTAATATATATAATAATATACTCGCGGAATAGCAACACATTTTATGACCGCCGAAAATAGTTGATTTGTTTCTAGGGAAGGTTGGGGTCAGCTGCTTGTGCTTGGGTTAGACAGGAGTATATGAATATGGGAAGAGTAGAGGTTAAGCTTTGGACCAGCTGAACTGAAAATTTCATACTGAAGATATAAAATGAAACAATGTTGGGCGGCAGAAGCTGGCGAAATCCGAGTTTTTACGTTCGGTGGCGGACGGGAAAGTGGCACAAGAGCGTTATTGGCTTAGCCCCGTGGTTTAAAGTCATGCCTGCTGAGTGCTCCCCTGGGGTTTGACTCCACCTGGAAGCTGAAGGTGGCGACGCTATTGCTGACAACTCTGTCCCAAAGCTCCTGTGGTCATTTTCGACACTTCGTCAGCGGTGCGTTTTTTTGCGGTTAAATTAAGCACTCGCTCCGAACTTAACCGCGCCGCCCCGTGCGTGTGGTAGCGTGGCCGAGCGGTCTAAGGCGCTGGTTTTAGGCACCAGTCTCCTCGGAGGCGTGGGTTCGAATCCCACCGCTGCCAGCTCTTTGCTGACCACGACTTCTGAAGTGCGGCTTGACTTTCGCTTGTACCAAGTTACATTATGTTTTTCCCCCTAAATCTTTAGCTGAGGCAAAGTGCCATCTGCTAGAGATTGTTACGTTAAAGAAGGAATTACGTTAATCCGGCTTATGTGACATCCGGTTATGTCAATTAGGCAAGAGAGGAGAGACGCCGTCAAACAAGAAACATGGCGTAGAGGGACGATACATACATGGTAAACAGGTACATGTTCAGACATACATACATACATTCAATCATAACAATGGAAGGATATTTGTAGGGTGGACAGCTTCACAGCCTTCGGAAAGGCTCCACTGCCCACCTGAGACCTGAGGCGAAGCGAAGCAGAGGCCTGTCACCCAGAGCGAGTCGTGGGATTCAGGCCCGACCTTGTATGTGTCGGTGTATGTTAAGTTAAAGCTTGGAAACCCCTACAAAGGGAAAAACCAAGCTGCTTGGAAAACCCGTGGGTAAAAAACCAAACGCAATTTAAAAGGAAATCCGTCCGTTTTGGCCAAATTGGATCGGTTCCTGTCTACCTAGTGTGAGATAACATATATGTATGTGTTTTGCGACGTCGGAGAGGAAGAGCTGTGGAGCGGAGTCATACAGCCAGTGAGGAGTGTAGCGCGTGTTATATAACTTTTAACTTCACATCACACTTGCTTGGATCAGGTAAATGCAACCAAGGGCGTCGCCACCGGGGGAGCAGAGGGGGCAGTCGCCCCCACTGCCGTGAGACTGGGGGGGCACCGCCCCCCCTGAAATTTGAGGAGGCCCCTATCCGGAAATGCACAGGCAAAAAGTGAGCAAGGAGGCCGACGAGACATGAGAGGAGGCCTCCAAGACGTGAGAGGAGGCCCCTAATTTGAAGAAGGAGTCACCTAGAAGAGGATAGGAGGCCCCAGAAATCAAGAGAATGCCAACAATTGGCACGGAGGCCCCCGCAAAGGAGGCCCCCAGGATTGCAAAGGAGGCCTCCAGGATTACAAAGGAGGCCCCCAGGATTTAAAAGGAGGCCCCCAGGATTGCAAAGGAGGCCCCCTGGATTGCAAAGGAGGCCCCAGGATTGCAAAGGAGGCCCCCAAGATTGCAAAGGAGGCCCCCAGGATTGCAAAGGAGGCCCCATGATTACAAAGGAGGCCCCAGGATTACAAAGGAGGCCCCAGGATTGCAAAGTAGGACTCCAGGATTTCAAAGGAGGCCCCCAGGAATGCAAAGGAGGCCCCCAGGATTACAAAGGAGGACTTCAGGATAGCAAAGGAGGCCTCCAGGATTGCAAAGGAGGCCCCATGATTGCAAAGGAGGCCCCAGGATTGCAAAGGAGACCCTCAGGATTGCAAAGGAGGCCCCCATGATTGCAAAGGAGGCCCAATACGGGAAGGGAGACCTTAGAAAATGAGAGGAAGCCCAAAGACAGAAGAGAAAGCCAGTGGATGTGAGATGAGGTTTCAAAGACGCAAAAGCAGTCTCCAAAACGGGTAAGGTTCCACCAAGATAGAAAAGGATGATCCAGAAAAGTGGCAGGAAGCACCTAATTCGGAAGAGGACGATATAAGATTGGAAATGAGACCCTATGATGAACGAGGATACCCCTAAAATGGGAGAGGGGCAATTAGATAAGATGGATGGCTCCCAGGCGAGAAAGAAGGCTTCAAGACGGGTAAGAAGGTCCCCAGGAAATGACAAGGTAACTGAGATAGGAAAGGTTGCTTGTAATTTGGAAGAGGAGGCACCTGAGAGAGAACAGGTGTCCACCAGGAGATAAGAGGGGCAAAGATAGAATCAAAACGCAGAACAGGAGGCCCCGAAGACGTGAGAGGAGGTCTATAATTTGCAAGAAGCCCCTGAAATGGCAGGAGTCGTGCATCCATGAAAATCACGCTGAGTCTAGGGGTACTAAAAATTCACGCCCGGACCATGAAAATCACGCTAAGTGCACGATAGGTCGAACCGTTCCCCAACAGTATCATTGGGACACAAATGAAGCCGGGGCAACGAAAAACAATCCGGACATGGATAATCACTCTGGGGCCCCAGCAATGACACCAAAAGCATCCAAAACGTATTGGACACCCACAAAGTGTCGAGGTCGCTAAAACTCGCGCTACACTGTAAAAAATGATTAGCACTTTTGCTGCTAATTGCATGCTAAGTGACTGTTTCAAACAACGCTTTTCCCTTAGGATGCTAGTAACAAGCATAAGGATGCTAGCAACAAGAACCATATGTGCTATTCGGCTGGAGGCGGCTAATTCTAGCCTGCAGATGCTAGACGGCAAGAATGAGGATGCTTGATCTTAGCAGCCATGAGTGTTGTGCCAAGCAGTCCAGAATAATGCAACTGCTTATATCTAGCACTAGTCGGTTTTACAGCGACAATTTGCTCTCCCGTCTAGTCGCTTTTCATCCTTCCAAGTCATTCCTTGCTTCACCTAAACATTCCAGACATGAACTAAAAAAGTACATCGAAGAACATTTATCATTAACAAGAATTGATTTCACTCAATTTTCTCAGCCTTTTCATTGACAAAACTTGTTTCTTGGTGGTGAGAATAAAACGATTTTAGACTGATTGGTTTAGTATAATTTTCCTTAAACTATTTTATATTCCGAAACCTATATCCCAGTACGCGGCAGGCAACAAATCAGTCGGTGCACGAGCGTCCTACTCGTGGGGTGTGTTGTGAATATGTATTAGTTGTGCGGCGTGAGCATGTCGGCAGTATCAGGTATGGATTTATAAACTTGGTTGACATCGATTAAGTGTAATTTTGTTATCATTTTATCTACCGTTGCTCAGGAAGTTGACTTATAACCGCATCCTTCGCTAATTTAACCACAGCGCCAATCTGGAATCTGGCAGTCATCCGTCGTCTGCCAGATACCGTAGAGCTGAGTGCAGTCTCGACGTAAATTAGAAAGCGTATTGCAATTTGCTGATATTCGTAAGTTTAAGTTTACTTATTTCAGCAGCGTTAATACTAAAAACTATTTCGTTATTAAAACTTATGTGAGAATTAGATTTGGTGGTCGCTTTTAATTTATGCAGATCACTATGCCGGGTCTTCTGCCTCTATCTTGTTCCTGAGACCACGTGACCTGGGAGCAAATTTCCGCTGTAAAACCGACTACTGTTACGGTCCGTGTTTTTGGCGGGAGTTTGAGCACTCTATGGCTGCTTACAGTTAGCAGTTGGGTAGTTAATATAAGCAGCGTAGAAGAATGGCGGGAATATTAGCACCTTAACGCTGCTTAACGAAAAAAACTGCGTGAACATTCGGCCATTTTGGTTTGAGATTCGATGGCGTGCGGATCGGTTCAATCGTGCGGCAAGATTAAAGCGAAGAAGAGAAGTCTCTCTGGGATCAAGAGAACCTCTGGATCCAGAATCACATGCCTGACATAGTCTGCACAAGGTGGGTGTGTATTCACAGCAAATGTTTTTCCACATCCCTGGTATCAATATGATTATGTCAGCATCTTGCCAACCTCGCTGCATACACCCCTGAAATTACGGGCGCTGGATGACTTTCGCAGTTGATCCAACCTCAACCTACAATCACTAACATACCTGAGCTTGACAACACATAGTACCTGGCATGCTTAGCAAGGCATATGCGTTATTGCCATGGGACGAACAAGCTGAAATGTAATTTTGTTGCATCATTATTCATCTATGGACCCTGAGAAGCTGAGTGGGCTATGCCAGTTGCAGCCTATTCTGTGGGCCCCCCAAAAAATCAATTCTCAGACAATGGCTTTTGGGTGGCTTATTGTGCTGCTCAGAATTTATTAGCTGAAAGAAAGCTAGCCTGGATTATCCTGGATATAGCAGAGGCTGGATTATCACCACCAATTGTTGCTACCAGATAATTTTATAGGCTTAACCGAGATGGGCCACTGGGGCTCTTTTATGTTTTAACACGTTATGACTGTATAGCATTATTATGGATTGTATTTGTTCATAATTATGTAGCCATTGAGCCAGTGGATCTGCTCTTTACGTCACCATTTGTTCATGACTGGCACTGTGCCACGTAAGACTGAACTGTGATAAATGTGGAGCTTGCATAAAACGATAAAATAAATTGTCTGGGTTAGGTTTCGCTGGTTTATTTGGTATTATTGTCATTTAAGGTGTCCATGATAAAAGTCTTACACACATTTTCCTTCATTAAGCAACCAACTGGGTTAGGATACATCAGATTAGGTTGTTTAGTTACAAAATTTGAGATTGAAATTAAGGAAACCTCTAATACTTTTCCTGTTCATGCACTTCATTGTAATACATTCTAAATTTGCTTCTATATATATATATATATATATATATATATATATATATATATATATATATATATATATATATATATAAATATATATATGCATGTCCTCCTTTGCTATTTGCAAAGTAGGAAATACGTATTCCTTTGCATTGCTATTTGCATACGAATGCATTAAAAGGGTATATCGCCTGTAAGCATCCTGATTCCTGTTCACTGTAATGTTTAAGATGGGTAGCGGACGTTAGCATGTAGCAAAAGAAGTACTCCGTCCGTATCAATACCGTAAGTCAGCAACACCCGTACGCTAATATCAAGGAGTCCAATTTCGGTTTTAGCATCCAATGGGTGCTAAATATGCTAGCACCATAGGCGAACCGTACCCAGGAGGTGCTGGTTTTTGGCGTGAGAAAAAACTAGCACCCTGGGGGTGCTAAAGCGCACGCACCCCATGGGTGCTCATTTCAAGTCCCATGCTACTAAATATAGCCGAATAAAGAGGTGCTAGATATAAGCACCATGCTTATATTTAGCACTTGAAATTTTGCGATGCGATGCCAACTTCAAAAAGATGCTTAACACGCGCACTGGAGGGGGGGGGGCGAAATCCGCCCACCCCTCCGGTTTTTCGCAAATTACTGCAGATTTTACCGGTCGATATACGCGATTATCTGCGTACCTGCTTAGAAATGAACGGCACGTGGTTTAAAGTAAGAAAAATGGAAATGGGCCGAAACTTTTCAAGTTAGGGGCCACTAAAGTCAAAAACATTTCTACCGCCAGACCACAAAAATCGGCGCTAATGCGCTTCCCGTATACTCGCAAAAGGGAAGTGTTCTTGGCAACACTAGCGACTTGTTTGATGTATATTGATATGTTGTATAGTTTCAAGATCATGTTAGGTCACCGAGGTCAAGTCAGGTCAAGTTCATAACAGGTTAATGGAACAAACTTTATCAACTGGAATGTTGTCATAAATGCACTACTGTTTGTCATTTGTACTATTTGTCATTGCGTTTCCATACTTTATTCATGTACTTCACTCCTTTCTTCACGAAGCCGATTACTCCGAGCTGCCCGACGGAGCAGTCGGGCCGGCGGCCCGGTTCCGGTAGCTGGAACAGAAAACTGACCTGATAAAGTGGTGCTATATAGGTGACCTGAGGTCAAATGTTGGGTCTAGCACCTGCATTGCATCATTAGTAATGTCCGAAACATCATTTATGCCCATTTTTTAGCATTTAAACACAATCGCAGCGATCCATAACGATGACAAGGCAAGCCACGCGAAACCAGAAAATTTTGCCAATTTGACCTCATTTGACCTTGAAGATATTGACCTAAGGTCACGAAATGTTCCCACAATAGAGTTCACTACCGTACCCATCCACCCTGCGAATTTCGTTCCTTCAGCTCTACTGGGAGCCGAGATCTTAGGGGGGGGCGGAATTCGCCCCCCCTCCAGTGCGCTTAATTTTCAGAGGCCCTCCAGGGCGCGTGTTAATTCAAGCAGCCCTGTGGAGTTGGAATTTGACATTTGAAATAGCACCAAAGGGGTGCTAATCTTTTTTTTTACAGTGTAGGGATCCAAGCAAATGACGTCGGGACACAAAATATTACATTGGACTAAAGAAGTCGCGTCGCAGCCCTTGAAAATCTCACTGGGAACCAAAAAGGTCGCGCCTGGACCCCAAAGGTTGCAGCGGCCCAAAAAATCAATTATCAATCGGAATGTCACTCCGCGCCCCAAAAAATCGGGTCAAGTCCCCCCCCCCAAAAACCCGTTGGGAACTGGAAAAAAAACTTCAGGGAACCGAAAAAAAATCGCACCTGGAGACCGAAGAATCATACCAGGACCAAAAAATATCACAAAGAACCTTTAAAAGAATAGAACTCAATGTCCAAAAGTTTACACCGAAACTCGATCGAATCGACCCCAGCACCGGAAAATTAAGAACAGGTCCGGAAAAAATTACCCGGAGGGCATTTATACTCCGAAAGGTGCCATCGGCTGAAAAAAAAGTCCTTCGGTGGCCGCAATGACATGTCAAAGGGGAAATGCCCCTCCTCCTAAGAGGGATATGCTCTCAAGAATCGAGCCGAGGCCCCCAAAAGTCGCGCTGGGGCCACAAAAATTCGCGTCGGTCCACCAGAATTCGCGTAGGGGCTGCAAGTAAATACGGCGGGCCCCAGAAAACTCGCTCCGAGGCACGAAAATCTGCAACAGGAACCGCCAAGATCGCGTTGGGGTCACAGCTAAGTACAACGCGCCCCGCAAACTCGAACCGGTCCTACCAAATTTCGCGCTCGGACCCACAATTCCCATCGGTAGTACCAAAAATTTGGTCTGGGCATCAAAAAATAATGTCGGGACTGCCAACAATTGGCATCTAGGGCCCCAAATAGGCACCGTGTGACCCCGAAAGTCGCATCGGTATCCGAAAAATAAACCCGGAGCCCTCCAAAATAAGGAGGGATTAAAAAAAAGTCCGGGTCAGGACAGTGGTTCTGGAGCAACCGAACATGCCTTGACAAATCGCGTACGGCATCGAAAAACATACCGGAGCTCGAAGAAAATCGAGGTGAGATACAAAAACATTGCGCCAGGGACTCGAAGAATCAGGCCGGGATTCGGAATTTAAAGAAAACTCAGAAGAGATCCACAAAAATCGCGTTGAGCCCAGATAACTGTCGTTGGGTCCCGGAGCCACGCGCCTGGGCGCGATAAGTCGCGCCAGGACCCAGAAAAATCGCACCGAAGCCCCAAAATCGTACTGGGGCCCCACAAATGTGCGTCAGAAGCCACAAATAAACACAGCGGGACCCTAAGAGCACAACGGGTACCGAAAATGCGACTGGCCCTCCAAAGCGCAGTCTCGCAAAAAGCGACAGGGCCCGAAAGCAGCCATAAAGCAGCCTTGTAGCCATAACTATATATACCGGGAACTCTAAAAAAAAAAAAAAAAAAAACTCCAGAACCTCTCAAGGCACACAGGGGCCATACGACCGCACAAGGGCCTGGAAAGAGGCTGGGGCCGCAAAAAGCAACATGGTCCCAAAACGAACAAAAATACCGAGCACTATGTAAACACGTCGAGATCTTTGAAAGCGCCCGACAACTAATAAAAAAATTACGTGCGCAAAAAAGCAACGAAACCCTAAAACGAGCAGGGTTTTCGAAAATGCGTTGGGCCTCTAACAAGAATGGATTGGAGCCCTGAGACACATCCGTAGACGAAGAAATACGAAACGGGTCTAAAGAAGTACACTCAGGCAGGGCCTCGGTTCGGTAGCCAACCTGGAAGCATGTTTAATGGAAGATATGAGGTGCATCAAAGCTCAGCGGGTATCCGCATTTCTTCACCATGACATATGGGAAGTAGGGAACTAATGATCGAATTTAATTAATCGGCTTTTCGCAGCGAACGCCCATACGAAACATTGTATCACGTCAGATATGGCGCAAGTCTATCATGTGGCAGCAATTAGCAAAGCGTAGGAGGCCCAGCAGAATCCGTAGCATCGCACGAAGTGTGGCGAATGCGCCGAATGCGCAAGATGGGTGTGCACGTGCACTAACGCTGGCGTCGTGGCGACCGGGCACTATGAACTGGAATGTCTGAAATTGGGAAATTTTGCATTTTAAAGTGATTAGTGTAGGTGTAATTTCAGCAGTGCGAGGTGACTTATCAAGAGATACCAAAAGAATACTTTCGAACAGGGTGGGGGAGCTAGGGTTGAAATCCGACGAATCAGAAGCGATAGTGGTAGATTAGGCCCCTCCACAGGATAATTCAGTTCATCACTAATTATTTTATTTAAAAAGGTCCCCTTTGACAAAATAGTGGTTGAAATCGGAAGACTTTATTGAGTAGTTGGACCCCTCCAAATACGTTTGCCCCCCTCCCTTGACGAAAATATAGGTGCGTCACTGGTCCCCAATAATTTTCAGAAACTTACGCCCATGGAGCAAAGCCAACATTGCGGGGGAAAATTCCCCCTCACAAGCATACAAAACAACACCGATGCCCCATATTAAATTGGAGGAATGATGTTTTGAAATGTATTTTCTTCCTACAAAGTTGTCTTCTGTGATTACAGCCTGCATGATTAGAGCTTCCCAGCTTCAATACCTTCTCAACGACATAAGTTACAAAACGGTACAGCACATTGATAACCATGGGCGTGACGGCGTGGAATTCGAAGGTTTTGCATTATTTATGCATTGTCATTGTTACATTGTTGCATTGCCATTGATGCATTGCTGTTCAATGCTTGTTCTTGCCGTGAATTTATTCGCGGAGGATTTATTATTTTAGCTTCCGTGCCAAGTGCCTTGCAGCCGGCACCAAATGTTAGAAGACAAAAAAACATATATAGGGTAGTTTTTTCCCTGGCCGTGGGAAATCTAGGGATAGACCAATCGCTTCCGCTTTGTATACCCCAGAACAGTAGGTGGACAGCTCACTCGTTAAAACTCCGTGATGAGTGACTTCCCGGGCTGGATGCTTCCTCGGCCCGCCAACTACGTTGAGTCGCGACAGGCGAACGCCAGTCCGCTCCGAAATCGCAAAGACGTGATGGTTCTACCTCGTAGTCCGAGTCTAGGTCGAGTCTCGAGCTCAGTCTCGAGCCCCGTCTCGAGCTCCTTTTATTTTCATTAGCACTCATATATATACACACGAGTCCGCCCACGTAAATACATTGACGGCGTACAACCCGCACTGCTATTGGCTGGTTCTACATAACACGCCAACCCGCAAGTGAACCGGGCCGTGATTGGCCCGACACGCCAGCGGCCATTGCCCTCGCTGGACGTTGCTGACTGTTGATTCGCCGCAGGTCATGGGTTCAGTTCTAATGCACTTCTCGCACGCTGAGATTGCAGTTTTGCACGGCAGCCTGGCTGCTCGGTCGCGTGGCAACCAGCGATGACTCGTGGACGTACCCGACTGGTGGCGCCAGTAGCCTTGTGGTATGCGAACTCTCCGACACGAGCTCCGGTTCTTATCAGTTATAACCTCGTAAGGTGATCTCATCGCGGTGGCTAATAATCGAACAATGCGGGCGGCACTTGGCCTTATCTGTGATAGATCGGGTGGGCCGCATGCCTGACGCTCTTGTTGTGACAGGTGTGTGGGTGCTTCATGCGGCCCCATCGCGGTGACGCATACAGTACATTCCAGAGGCTGGCTCGTTCGTATTAACTTTAACTTCGTTACACATAAATCCCTAAGATGACGACCAGAAAACAAATTCAATCCACTTCTCGTTGTCACCTTCGCGAAATTGTCGTTCTAGGACTGAGAAATGATCGTTTAAGCTTGTTTATCAGATCAAGCTTGTGGGAATGACTAACAGTAGTGATGAACCTAGCTATATTCAGTTAAACTTGGTTGACATAGAGTGGGTTGATCAATGGGAGATATCTTTAAGATATGCTCAGCACTAGCCCCACCAGCTTGCTACAATCTAGAGGCCAGCGGGAAGATTCTTCTCGTCGATAAAGCATAAAGATATTGGTTTGTTTTGGCACTGACGTATTTATCCACATTTGCATATTTATACCCTGGTATGGCTGTTCTCAGCGAAAAAAACAAGATTCTTGCCATTGCGTTTTGCGTAAATGATGCACCATGCCAAGAACAAACAAGACATCAATATGAAATCATGTTCCCATTCGGGAACCATACTGAGAGCCTAAAAAGCAATAGGAGGCCCTAACACAGTGGAGGCCCCCTTTCGGGGAGCAGGAGCCCCCTATCAACATTGCCCCCCTGGAAGAATTCCGTGGCGACGCCACTGAATGCAACGCTATCAACTACTAAATCAACTACCATGCTACCCGATACTAAATCAACTACCACATACGGTACATCACCTTTCCCAGAGACACGATTCACGGGTTATATATGCTGAACGAGAAGCTAACAAACAAAATTGTCAGGTGCTGACCTGCCTATCATGATCTCGCAGGACTTGGTTATCCAACAACAGAACGCCACGCCAAAATACACCCTGGAGATGCACAGAGCGCTGCTGAACAAAACATCAACTCGCCATGTTCGTCCGTCGCCTGGTCTGGTCTGGTCTGGTCTGGTCTGGTCTGGTCTGGTCTGGTCTGGTCTGTCTGGTCTGGTCTGTGCGTCAGCATCTCATCCTTGCGTCAACATCTCATCCTTGCGTTCATATCCTTCCGTGAACGTATCTCTTCCCGGCAGCTTACCCGTCAAATTGCTCGTCACGGGCAGTCCTTCCGTCGGCATGTCTGTTCCAGGCAGTTTGCCCGTCATGTTGCTCGTCACGGGCAGTCGTTCCGTCAGCATGTCTGTTCCAGGCAGTTTGCCCGTCATGTTGCTCGTCACGGGCAGTCCTTTTGTTGCCGTGACCGTGACGGTGCCGCTGAGCCGCACTGCCATTCATCAGGCTTAATTTCCCGGAAACATCTACTGTAGCGCGCCGATCTTCCGCCTTCATGCTGGCCGCTTCGCATCCGTAGCCAAGGGCAATTGATCGAGGAGGTATCATTGCAAAAGTAAATCGCTAATCCGTTTGTGATCGCGTCTTGAGTTGGCTCAGTCATTAATCAACAGCCTTTGCCGTAATGGACACCGGATTAATTAATGTTCCGTGTTGTTAATAGTGTTCCATGGCCAAGTCGACGGCTTTCCACGGCAAAACCAACGCATGGTGGCTCCTCGCCGCACGACCAAGACATGGCAGCTCCTGGTGGCAAGACCGCGACATGGTGGCTCCTCGCTGCACGACCAAGACATGGTAGCTCCTGGTGGCAAGACCGCGACATGGTGGCTTCTCACTGCACGAGCGAGGAGGGGACAGACAGAACAGACGGGATTCGAGGAAGGTGCAAAAGAAGGTCAAGGCAGGTGAGTGAAGGCGTATAGGAAAAAGGGATGGAGGATGGATAGGAGATCTGATAATAAGGGATATAAGGCATGGATATGGGGATCTTTGTGTTACACGCGAGTGATCAGACTAATTAATATGGCAGGTGAGTGAGAGCAGGCTTGGAGTGTATATGGCTTTATGGGTGCGTAGCACATTGGCGTCCAAAGGAGACGCCAACAAATGTTTTGAGTACCCCGAGAAAGATCAACATATTAAATATTTATTCTGAAAGTATTCCCCTCAAACGTCAAGAAATACAACTGGCGTGTAGCAAGGGTATGGAAAACTATCCGGCGACGGTTTGTCTGACGTCACTACTACGTCAGCCCAGCCAAGGTGTCCTCGGCGCCCTGATAGTATGTAGTATATATTGTATGGTATATGGTATGGTATGGTAGTCAGTGGAGCAGGACATTGCCAACGTCGTGTTTAGCGGTGATCCGGGAGGCTTGCGTTAAATTCGATGAACACAAATGCGGTACTTTGCTTTTCGTTTTCGACGTAAAACGCTGCATTAAGTTAATGCTAGCATACTTACATCCTGTCACCATACAATTTTAACCTTTCTGGCAAAAGTGCATCCATAACAGGTTGGTTTTATGGTGAACATGAAGATATTCGTTTGTGTAAGGCCAGGTTATGGTGATTCCGATCTATTAGGTATATCACCTAACACTAACCCATATTGGACTAACTAAGCCAATAAATCCATGATCGACATAAAATCCATCTTCCATGGGTGCAATCCTGATGGTAGGACAATATACATTTAATTAGCTTGGCATTAATTTGATTCTCTTTTACGAAGGCGAAAGACAAAATTGGCATAAGGTGGCATGGAAACCGGCGTCCAACGATGCGTAGACGGGATAAATTCACTTTTTTACATGACATTCACTAAAATACTTCAAGGAATAAAATGAAACTGATCGGCAACAACCAGTCGTGGAAGGGACTGGAGCCAGCAGCCAGTCAGCAATAGGAAGGGAGTCAAGGGTAAGCAGGCACAAAATCTTAAACCGGTAAGTAGTCGCATTTAGTCATATGAAAGGAAGAAAGGTCAAGGGAGGAGGAAGTAGGAATCAGGAAACAGGGGAGGACAAGGAACTAAATAAACACCAAGCACTGTCGATTATAAGGATGGCAACCCCCCCGCGCCTGACTAGGTCTGCACGCCTAGCCAATGTCTGCATGATGATATTGGTTTAAGATAGGATGGGTGTAGGGATCACCTGTGTTCCACGATGATCATAACAATGCACAATACAGGTGAGATAGGGAGTAGAGGAGAGAGAGCGAGAGAGAGAGAGAGAGAGAGAGAGAGAGAGAGAGAGAGAGAGAGAGAGAGAGAGAGAGAGAGAGAGAGAGAGAGAGAGAGAGAGAGAGAGAGAGAGAGAGACGGGGGAGTGAGAGAGAGGAAGAGAGAGGAAAAGAGAAGGAGAATAGAGAGAGATGGGTGCAAGGATTCTATGTGTTTCATGCGATGCTCATAATAATGAACAGTACAGGTGATAGGGAATAGAGGAGACAGGAGGATGGGTGCGGGGATGGGGCGGGAATGGCCGAGTGGTTGGGGCGTCAAACTCTGAATACAAAGGTCCCGGGTTCGACGCTCGCACCGCTCGGACATTTCCCAATGTAGCGGCCCACCGACGAAACAGTGTGGGCGGCGCCGATTAGCAATTGCGTGGACTGCGTCATGAATAAAACCCAATAAAGAAAGGTTCGGGGATCCTCTGTATTACCATGCGATGATCGTCACAGTGCAAACAGTGCAGGTCAGAGATGGCACAGAGGAGAGAGGAGCAGGAGTTCGGGATCCTGTGTTTCATGCGTTGATCACAATAATGAACAGGTGCACAGTACCGGTTAGGATTGAAGTGCAGATGCACAGTACAGGTGCAGAGAAGGGTATCTAGAAGAGTGGAGGGTAGGTACGGGGATCCTGCGCGCTCTATGCCACATAATGAACCAGAAAACAAACGCCTGGTCGGTTGAGTGAAATAGATTTCACAACCCTATCTCGACGACTTTTATATCTCTATTCAGCGCTATTTTCAATTCGGCGGTGCTTTCGTTTCCCTGCGCTATTTTAATGCGTATTATTTCAACTTGGCACCGGGCCATTTTCCAATTGGACGTAGAATCGCTGTTTTAATTTCAAAAGGTAGCCGATTCACAGCTCACATCACAGCTTGCGGCCCAGTTCTGGGCGAATCCACGCGACGTGCTGAGCATTACGGGTCCAGACCCAATGAAAGCGCCCGACCCTGTGCCGACCCGCTGTCACCCTGCGCCGGAGATGTGCTCCAGTCGGCTAAAACAGCGCCGTAAATCGTCGCATCCTTCCTGAAGACCATGCCTGCGCGAAGTCTACTACATCGAATGACACAGTGAGCGAAGCTGCCAATCTTATAAACTGCTCGGGCCCGTGACATCGAGCCACGGCGCTGACATCTGATGTTGGCGCGTGCATGGACAAATGTGGCGCGTGCGTGGACAAATGTGGCGCGTGCGTGGAAAAATGTGGCGCGTGCGTGGACAAATGTGGCGCGTGCGTGGACAAATGTGGCGCGTGCGTGGACAAATGTGGCGCGTGCGTGGACAAATGTGGCGCGTGCGTGGACAAATGTGGCGCGTGCGTGGACAAATGTGGCGCGTGCGTGGACTAATGTTGCGCGTGCGTGGACAAATGTTGCGCGTGCGTGGACAAATGTGGCGCGTGCGTGGACAAATGTGGCGCGTGCGTGGACAAATGTGGTGCGTGCATGGACTAATGTGGCGCGTGCGTGGACAAATGTGGCGCGTGCGTGGACAAATGTGGTGCGTGCATGGACAAATGTGGCGCGTGCGTGGACAAATGTGGTGCGAGGTGGGCGCCTCGGCGCGTTCCGTTCAGCGTTGAACTCGCGTGTGTGGTCTTTGGCGGACTTCGTGAGGTCAACAGGGGACGAACCTTCTCACTAGGATCGCAAGTATTTCACAATGGAATTTGCCAATCTACGAAGGTACGAATCTAGGCCATGGAAAATGTCGCACGGCAGATTATCATTATCGGTAGTTTCGGTAGTTTCGGTATCATTATCGGTAGTTTCACGGACGGCACGGACCAACCAGTCAACGTTTCGTTGGTTTGCAACAATTTTTGGCTTTGGCTCACACCAATCGCTGTGACATGTGACGTCATGGACTGTCACACCGGGGGCTGAGCAGACCACACCCACCGTGTGACGTCATGGACAGTCACACCGGGAGTTAAATTGAGCGTGCACATATAGTTTCACGCTGCAATCTACACAGGCACCCAACATTCGCGAGAAACGTGCCAGGCCAATTCAAAATAAAAGCCAAATTAGGACATCCCGGCCTATTTCTCAAGCATATCCTTCACTGCATGGTATAGTGAGACGAGATAGAACTGATTCGTTGTGTTTTCTTTTGCTTGTTGACAATGTTTGGCCATGGAATTCGGTTGATGAAAAAACCAACTCCATGCACTATAACTTGCAGCTGATATATCCACATACATCGCAAACGACGCTGCAAAATGTCACTGTTGGGCCGAGCTGGGCCGGTAGGATACAACGAAGATCAACATTTCGAAAAAGGTACAGCTCGAGGTTGCTTCTCCGGAATGCATGCATCGTTGATTGATCACATTATTGGTAGATCTATCGTGCAATTCGACCATTTGCGACCCAAAACAACAAGTCAAAGCGCTGAACTACTTGTAGTTATCTCCGTCAAAGGAACAGTAATTGCACTCTCTCTCTCTCTTTCGTGTGTACTAAATCGAAAATGTTCAAACCAGTCACCATCCAAGAAGCAGCACGTGAAATGTTCCAGCCAGGCTTCGAGACGTACAAAATATAGTAGGGCCGAATCTCCCGATCTGACCGAACCGTGTATGACGCAGTATCTGACTAAGCCAAAGTGCAGCTTTGTCGCCCGGCACAACCCACACCGTACGTCACCGCTGCCGTAACGGGCGGACGTCACTGCTGCCCATAACGGGCGGACGTCACTGCTGTCCGTAACGGGCAGACGGTGAAGCGAAGATGATCCACTAGCATTCATAAGCCAGACAACTTACTGTGCTGGATGATTCACAGCCGGCAATATCTTCTCCGCCCCAATGCGAGTCGGCGCGTCAAGTAAGCAATGCTCAGGGGAGCCGTAAGCGATAGCCGTGCCGTCTGCTCCGTCGTCCGGGTACAACCGTGGCATGGCCTCCGGCAAGTCGTTCACATCCGCAACGACCTTCTAATGCCGAGTCATCATAATTTTGTTTCAGAAGTGCCGCCGACATTGCTCGCAACAGCCTGCTGCGGCGAGCGGCAAGTGGGCTCCAGTGGGTGCACGGACGCTGCAGACCCGGTGCGGACGAACGTTCCTCACCAGCTGCCCGCGTGACTCCACACTGTTGTCACATGAACAGCGTGGTGTGCATGTATGTCTCACAATGTTGAGTATGAATAGGATAAAGACATACCACATATTACATATTATCACATGTTATATATCATTTTTCTAGCCCGGTGCTATTCAGGACGGTAGATGGGAGACAGAGAGGAACACATGCCGCGTATCTTCTTTCCCCTCTGTAATATTCAGGTATTTAAGGGAGAGAAGAGTCAGGGCACACTAACTGTAATCGTACATGGAGAGAAGTCGCTTCGAATCCCAGAGAGCGCTAACTATTTGATCTGACAAGTTTTAGTTGGGACCTGGAGTGCCCAGTTATCGACCACTTTGGCTACATCAGGCATTGACAGCACGCGTACCACGCCGAATGTATGCCACTGCGTGGAATTGTTCGATCAGTGGGTGGATGTAGGAATCGTGCATGAGGCTGTGCTTAGCTAGACCGTCATCGTCATGAATGACCAGATTACCGTCAGGTGTGTTTACCTTCGCAACCTGTTGCTAACTATTTACTTCACTCTTAGTTTTGCTTAGCTTTACGACTGTTTTAAGACAGCTTTGCTTTGAGTTGTGTACATGAATCGTCATTTGATCATGGCCTTCATCACTAATGCATGCATATTTCGGCTGCTCTGTACAGCAGCCAATGTCAGTGTTTAGATTGTGTTCACAGCATGTGACGTCACCGCTGATGTAACACGGTGGTGGCCCATTTTTGGATTGATTCTGTTGAGCTGAACTGAACTGAAAATGAAATGATTCTGTCGCTCATAGCCATCTCAATAAGCACTTGGATTACAGTTATTTCAAAAATAATCATAGCAAAGCAGAGAAACCTATAATTCAAGTCGGTTTTCACCAACACACGCACCGGACGGCCTCTCACGTCAAGGCCTCTCACCGGAGGGGGCCGATTCTCCACCCCCATCCCCAATGAAGCAATAATAATCAATCCAGATAACAATAGGGACCAGCGGCTGGGATTTGCCAGTAGTACGGGCTTCGATTACACGCAGCGCCACCCCTCCTGCCAGGGTGAGAGACAGGCGACGCCATAGACAGAGACAGGCGACGCCCCAGCTGCTGAGTGCGTCGTGAAGCCACAGTCATATCAAGCAGCTGGGAACCCAACCATTTGTACCCGTCCACAATGCATGTGAAGATCTTCAGCAGACAGACACGAAGGCCAGCGCGACGAAAGGCACAGCGAATGGCGTGGGAGTGTTTCCAGATGTGCGCCAGCTGATTAGAGCTCGGTGTCTTTTCACGGATGTTCAGTCGAGGGCACGGTGACGAATCGTCGGCACAGCCACTCCGTCCCAGCCACGCTCGAGATGAAGGGCGCACTCGCGCACGCGGCGCCAGTTAGCGCCGCGATGGTACTCTGTCTAGGTGATAATTATATTCACTGAAGGCCGGACCGCAAGAGGCGACGCTGGTGTGGCCTCGGCCATGTGGACGGCGTGAGTTGAGGTCGTGTTGGTCAGGAAGTCAAGATTGTGTGGCAGGTTGCTTTGACCAGCTTATGTGGAACACATTTGTTGTTTAACACGGTATTACCGGAGGCGTGAGTAGAGTCAGGGTTAGGGAAATGGAGGGAGATGGCGAATGTTGTCGTGATGGCGAGTATTCGGTTGCATCTGGTATATGTGCATAGATATGTGTGCAAGTTCCGGGGCATGAACGAGGTCGGTTGTCGAAGCTTTGCATAGGGGGACTAATTCCCTTCCATATTGTCAATTAACGAAGACTTCAGAATCTGAGGAGGGTAAGGGGGCATGCAGGGATGTAGCATGCTGTTCGTGAACTGTCAAGAGGTCACCAGGTGCTGGCTACCATCTCCTATACGGACCTGGACATGCAGGGATGTAGCATGCTGTTCGTGAACTGCCAAGAGGTCACCAGGTGCTGGCTACCAAGGCCCAATGCTGTGAACTGTCATCAGGCCACCCGGTGCTGGCTACCATCTCCTATACGGACCTGGACATGCAGGGATGTAGCATGCTGTCCGTGAACTGTCATCAGGCCACCCGGTGCTGGCTACCATCTCCTATACGGACCTGGACATGCAGGGATATAGCACGCTGTCCGTGAACTGTCATCAGGCCACCCGGTGCTGGCTACCATCTCCTATACGGCCCTGGACATGCAGGGATATAGCACGCTGTCCGTGAACTGTCATCAGGCCACCCGGTGCTGGCTACCATCTCCTATACGGCCCTGGACATGCAGGGATGTGGCATGCTGTCCGTGAACTGTCATCAGGCCACCCGGTGCTGGCTACCATCTCCTATGTGGACCTGGGCGTGCAGACGAACTGGGAAATGGCCGCGTGGGCCTGCATCAACTTCACATCCATTGACGGCCACACTGGCACACTCAACATGGCCGACCCCAGCGACTTCCAACGGGTGAGGTTTTGCGCTCAACACCGCTAACCCCAGCAACCAAGCAGGTGAGGTCCTACACTGAACATGGTCGACCCCAGCGACTTCGAACGGGTGAGGTTATACAATCAGCATGGCCGACCCCAGCGACTTCAAACAGGTGAGGTCCTACACTCAACATGGCCGATCCCAGCGACTTCAAACAGGTGAGGTCCTACACTCAACAAGGCCGACCCCAGCGACTCCAAACAGGTGAGGTTTTGCGCTCAACACGAACAACCCCAGCAACCAAGCAGGTGAGGTTCTACACTTATTATAACTAAGGACTCCTGAAGGACAGCACTTATTCTAAGATCCAATTAAGTTCTCGAACTGTTCAAAACGATACGTTGAAAGCTTTTGCACTCGCGGCCAAGGTCGTATTCTTGTGCACTACTGGTACAGCAGATCGTGAATGGATAAGGAACAATAGTATTTAATCGATATGAACAATAGTTTAATTCTGAATTCTCTAATAATTCTTAATTCTCGAATAACGGGCGGATGGGTGAATCGATAAGGAACAATAGTTTAATTCAAGGTCGTCCAATTCCCGTTCATCCGACCTCAAAGTCACGTCATTCCCATGATATGTTTCGATCTATTTGGCATTAAAATTCACTGCAGTCCATTCTGCTGTTTTTGTTTGTTTGTGTTTTTGTCATCCATGGCCACGACATTTTAGCACTAAATTATGCTTTCATGTAGCCTGATTTGATCCCATCAGTGGAGTACTTTTCTCCATAGTCATTCCGACCATGTTGACCATCTTCCATTCACGCTGATGATTCTCGTGTGCCCAGGTGAACGCTGTCGCCACGAGCCAGCTGAACTGGATCGACGTGCACTACGCGGACGGCGGCTGGGTCAGGTCGGACGGCAGCGGGCCGACGGAGAGCCACTGGGGCGCCGGCTACCCCGACCTCAGGCTGGGCGACTGCGCTGGCTTCAACCGCAACACGGGCACCTGGTGGACCAGCGACTGCGGCAGAATGTTCGGCGTCGTCTGCCAGCGCACTGACCTGCCCGACACGACAACGTCGGTCACGCCGACTACGACTTCCGGGGGGTCGACCACGTCCGCCGGGGGGTCGACCACGCCCGCCGGGGTATCGACTACCCCCGCAGGAGGGTCAACCACGTCCGTCGGGGTGTCGACTACCCCCGCAGGAGGGTCGACCACGTCCGCCGGGGGGTCGACTACACCCGCAGGAGGGTCGACCACGCCAGATGGGGGGTCAACCACGCCCGCCGGGGTGTCGACCACATCGGCGCCGCCGCACCCGTGCCCCGACCTGTGGGTGGCGGGCCCTAGCGGCTGCTACCGCCTGGTCGGCGACCTGACGTCACAGAGCTCGGCGCGGCGCCACTGCCAGGCGTTGCAGGTGGGCGCCGACCTGGTGTCCGTGCAGGACGCCGACCAGCTGCAGGTGGCACGCGCGCTCGCTGCGCAGGACGCCTGGACTGGGCTGGTGTTCCGCGGGCTGTCCGGCGATCTGGTGTGGACGGACGGCGCCGACACGGCCTACATCGACACCGTCGAGCTGCCCGAGCACGTGGCGGGCCAGGACTGCGCCACGCTCGGCCCCGACGGCTGGAAGTGGGCCAGCTGTACCCAGCAGAGGGCCTACATGTGCCTGCTCGTAGTCTGAGGTGAAGGGCTGGAAGTGGGTCGGCTATATTTTCCTTTTTGTCGTCTGGGGCGAAGAGCTGGAAGTGGGTCGGCTGTACCCTGCAGCGGGCCTACATGTGCCTGCTTGTCGTCTGAGGTGAAGGGCTGGAAGTGGGCTTACTGCATCCAGAGCGAGCCTGCATGTGCTTGTTTGTCATCTGACGTAAACGAGCTTCTCCTACTGCGCAGCTTGCTATGGACCTCTTCAGACTGCCACTGACGGTCCGCTTGGTCGACGTACATAGCGAATGGTGACTCTGCTTGATTCGAGAAGGCTTAAACAAGTCTACTCGTTGTATCCTGCCTGCTTTACTCGCTTTACTGCTATTGTGCGTGACATTCACTGGATATAATATAAATCCATAATTGCGGCTGTGATTTATCAAAGTAGGTCCAACACACTCCGTCGTAACGAGGAGAGATTACCTTTCCTTCACCGGTCGCTTTTTAATGTCGCTTTGCTCTAAATGTCTGAACCGTGAGGAGAAGTAGTGCCGTGATTGGCAGGTTTTCGCCATGCAGTAGCTTAGCCGATTTAAAGCATGGTCTAAACCGGCTGGTCGTGGCTAGTTTTAAACACCGGTTAAAACTCAAAACCTGACTTGAACCGGTTAAAACTCATACCGATTTGAGACTTCATCCACTTCGCCGAGGGTAGGTATAAACCACAACTGCATCATTGAAAAAAAATGCTTAGTGCAATGTCAGGATCAGTTATCTAACATTAAAATTGCATTCGCGATTATATTTCCACTTGCATTCTATTAAGATAGACCTATGTGATGGGGTGAGGAGCAATCATGCTTAAGCACCATCTGATACTTGTATTTTCGGCCGTAAGCTTCTCTCAGTTGCATTGGTGTACTGCATTTAGCACATGAGTGTAAGTACCCACCTATACATTTTCTGTAGCCATTTGATATCGAATGGCTGAGATTATAATGTCGGTAGGTGTCCACGTACATGCTTAGCTAAATCCAGGTGTGTGCTTGGGGCCGGAGTAAGGATCGTAGGACTCTGTAGATACCTAGAAAGTGTATGTCAATACTGCCAGGCCACAATGGAAATATTGGCCTTCTCCCATATAATTGAAGAACAATATGTCAACTGGTATTCCAGTCTGCAAAATATTGTCACAAAATTAACAGTGAGCACTTGTCTGTCCATTATCGCATAACAAAATTCCCAAAGCTGGCCGAGTCGATTGATTATTTGGGCGTAAGGGCGCGCCGACTACGAGGCCATTTAGCGCCCATAAGCTGGCCGAGTCAGTGGGGGGCGTCAAAACACATCGAACAATTGCAAAAAGCATGAAACAATTACGGAAAGTGTGGACAAATACCAAAAGCATCAAACAATTGCAAAAAGCATTATACCACAAACGCACAGAATGTCACCAGCAAACACCAGCTGGACGGAAAAAAAACACTAAGCATAGAATACTTAGCATTGAGATGAATACTGCAGCAATATCTTCTTCAGATTTGTATATGCAGGCTGCATTTTGTCCAGGTATTTATCCACGTCTTTGTTCTAAGTGATATTCACCTACAAAATGTTCACTTTTCTTTTCCATTGGTTTCGAACTAAGAAATCGATTAAAATACTTTACATTTATATTTACAAGTTCTCTACCAGGTGTATGAGGCTCAGGTGAGTAGTGTTTTATGCATACGATGTTCATGGTAAATTACTGAACATAATTTACTCTGCGAAGACAATTTTGGGCTAGAGTCAGGTTTAGCAGCTGCCATGGCTAACCACGAGTTCATATAAAGCAAACAATTTCATGTTGCTCAATATTTCATAAATATTCAATATATAATACTTCTGTTATCCATGTGCTCCACTTTTAGCGGAAAATAACTAAAGATAGTTAGTCGATTGTTTAATGTCATAGCATGGAATGATTTTCAACTTCTAGGCGGTAATGGTTGCCAACGTTTGATAGCTGAAGAAAAAAAACTGATGTCAACGAAAGTAATGTGCATATAACATCCGTTATATACTTAAACATGCATAAGTATATGTCATCTTATATATATATATATATATATATATATATATATATATATATATATATATATATATATATATATATATATATATATATATATATATATATATATATATATATATATATATATATATATATATATATATATATATATATATATATATATATATATATATATATATATATATATATATATATATATATATATATATTTATATCTATATATATATATATATATACATATATATATATATATATATATATATATATATATATATAATATATATATATATATATATATATATATATATATATATATATATATATATATATATATATATATACTATCTATATATATGTATATATACATATATATATATGTATATATATATATATATATATATATATATATAAACTGCAAGCAGTTACAGTTCTACATTGCACTTTCGTCAGTGCATTCGCCTTGTGCCATGTGTTCGCCACGTTCGATAATACGAGTCATGCCAACCTGAAAATCGGGTGTAACTCGAAGATGTCTAGGACACCTCCAATGAGGCCCAACTAAGTAACCACGCATCTAATAATCTAATAGGCGGATCCATGATCAAACTATCACATGCCGACACGCGTGGTAAAATAAATGGAAAGTAGGATACAATGTTCAAGCAAACATTTAGGACATAACAGTTGCAAGATTACCAAAGCGGTCGCGACAAATCGTCATCGTCATAGCACCAAACGCATCCGCTGTATCAGCTCCTAAAACGTTCTTTTCTCCGATTAAGTCCCCCTACTTTTGGCTCCGTTCCCAGTCTATCTGTTTTTCCCTTTGCCGTCTATAATGCACGTTTCCTTCCAAACACTTTCTAGTCCAGCTATGCGGAAATCTTTCATCTCGTGGTCCGGTCGGTTAAAATGCTTACTTTCAGTGTTTCTGTGAGTTTACAGGCATACAAAGAGGGATGGTGGAAGTAACTGCACCCCAAACGTATATGCAAGCAAGGACATGTTCCTAATGATCTTGGCCTCAGTTCGTGTACATTGTCGATTAACATAAGTGCCTGGTTTTAGCTGGGTACGCTGATGCCACAATTAGACAGGGAAGTGTTGAATATATATGCCGACAAAAATCTGCGTGTGCCTATACCATAAACATTCGCACGAACCATTCCGTCAAGGTTCTTTTCCACACGGCTAGCTCTTCATCTGTCAATATGTCAAGCTCTGGCCTAGTAGCTACGCCTACGCCCCAGAGTGGTATAAGTATTGATACGAGCCATTCAAATTAGTATCTCAGCACGTGATTGGTTTGCTCGCGCGCCTGGCCAACATTTCCGTACCGCATGCCATTGTGTCGCCAGCATTGGTGCTTCAGCTACACGGCGTCACGTTCTCGCACGTGGCTGTGCGTGTTTGTTGTCCTTGTTCGGTAGCGGCCGTGCTAATCGGTGGCTATCTCGACTCGACCCTGCGCCACTAATGGGGAAGGTGCTCGCCGGCTGGTAGCACGGCCTCGATTCCATTATGTGCGCTTCCTGCAGACCGAACCTGAATAATGCATGCAATGTCAGATACAATGTACACGCGTGATTGCCAGTACGGACGGTATATGGCAGGACGGACGTACAGCATACACCAGGGTCGATGTGATTATGACCTATATAAACGCTTTATAACTTTATATAGGGTGTACCTAGCAGTGGATTCAGCACCTTCCTTCGGGATGTAATACTGATGAGATTGTCTATGGTAGCACAATGGGAGTGTGTTATGCAATAGGAAGTGAATTGGTGCTAGATAGGCTGCGATGTATAGCTTCCTAGGACTTGAGGTAAGGGATTGATTGGGGTGAGAGTATGTACATTTCTAGTACCTTTTCCAGATAGGCTTAACCCAGATGGGCCCCTGTGGCTCTTATTAAGACTTAACACTTTATGACTTTATGACTTTATGACCGGACACGTCAGCAGTGTAATGGTTGGTTTTATATCACATGGCGATAGAGCCCGAGCCCAACACCACTTGGTATTCAACAAAGCCTCTTGACCTCTGAAAGCGTTTGGCCACGACAATCACATATAGAGTGGCACCGCGACAGCTCTGGCTCCTCGCCATGATTGGGACGCCAGTGTAGTTTTCATGCGGATCCAATGTCACGTAGGTCTGGCCGGCAACGAAGCTGCTGATCTGTCTGGGAAGAGGGTGACAGACGGCGGTCGCAGAACTCGTCTGACCCTTCCCCTGGACACTTCAGGACACTATTGCCGTCTTTTGTGCAAATAATACGGCAATACACTTGGAACCTGAAACCCACCGAACTTAAACTAGTAGAGCAATCACACGGGGCTTGGCATTTGTCATTTCGTGTGCTCTGTCGTCTTTGAATTGGACATAACCTAGCTCTGCTCCATTCGACTCACACACACGCACACACACACACACACACACACACATCTACACACACGCACATATATATATATATATATATATATATATATTGTACATTGCATATCGCTGTGAAATCCACCTCAATATTTGCAGTTGTTTCAAATGGTCATGCAGAAAGTGTCAAAATGCAATCACAGGTGTAGACGATAAAGTCGCTAGTGTCTCCTTTACATCCTTTAGTGTACCCAGTATTTGTTAGTTGACCGGTACTGGAACCAGTACCCCGCAGATATCTCGAATTCAGAAGTGTTTGTATTTCGCTGCGACAAATGCGAGCAGGTGCTTTGATGACTGCTGCATCTTCGGAACATATGTACATTCCTTCGAATGGTGAATTTTGACGCTATGTACCGCCAATCGTAGGCACTCAGCTGATATTCCTCTTCCAGCCTGAAGGTTATGACAGCCTCTGCGATTTCCTCGTCCAGCTCGGCGACCCTTGGCCCCCACAAAAAGTGAACGTCAAAAGATCCGCTATTCCATTACCAGACGATATGCCAAGTATAAGCGCGATCGCCCTGCGCATCCGTTAGCCGTCCTGGCAAAAACAATGCGGTGGCAAATCCCTCACTCCCGGCAGTTTTAGGAACTAACCCTCATCCGCGCAGGGGCGCCCTAAGGTTGACGCCCCCAGGTCGACGCCCTAAGGTTGACGCAACCGACCCTAATGTTCTTGCATCCACCTGTCAGGGGCTTCGTTCTGAAGCCGGGTCGATAAGTCACGCCGACCGGCCATGGGACGTACGGCTGAGAAGTTTGGCGCGCTTTGTTGCCAGCCCATCGGAGGCCGCCGCCTTTGTTCCGCATGCCGTGCATGTGTACTGACCGTGTTTCTCAATGCCGCCTATGCTGAATGTTTGACTACCTGGGCGCTTTTCGGTGCTGGTCCGTTTGGATAGGAGCATGGCCATTGCACCCATGGCTGATCTGCCATGGGCGAATGGCCATGGTGACACTTTCGCTTGCAATTGTTGCAGACATATTTATATGTCTGCGACAATTACAAGCGAAAGTTACAGGTGGCTTTGTGACTCATCAGTGAAGTGACACAATGTTTGCATTTAATATAGTCCACATATGTACCTCTGTACCTGGATATCCATGCAGGCGTGCGATTAGCACTCATAGCTCCATCGACCGGGTTCGCAGACATCTGGCGGCCAAAACCCGGAATTGCGTGGGGCCTTGTGCGAAACCTTGGATGACACCTTGTGGTGTTTGCGAAACGGCCGATCCTGGCGTGATTCCGCCGTGCAGGACCTTGAGCAGTGGCGCCGGTTTGTCACGCCACGTCACGTCACGTTACGCGATGGGCACGATTGAGCCGGCCTTATAAAGCACGCCCGAATTGAAGCAGTTCGACTTCAGTTTCAGCGCTGAACTGGCTCCCCAGCGCGCGAGAATCCAGCTGCAGCCTCAAGGTGTGGTACCGGCCGGCATACTAAGACCACGTCCATCACCTAGTGTAAGTCTTCCAAAGCACTAAAACGTCGCATCTCCTGGTGCAGTGTGTGTGTGTGTGTGTGTGTGTGTGTGTGTGTGTGAGTTTTCCCAGCCTGCCACCGTTAGGTGATATCGGCTGTTTACGTCTTGGTACATGAGTTGAAGATGGTGGTCAGGGCGGTGCCGTAAGGGGTGTAGAATGTGGGGTATTGTCGGGTCATCGCCGTTCGTTTGAACATTGCAAGAACATACACATGCGATTATACAGTGTTTTGGGCCTTTCCTTTTTATTAATTGTTTGTTTGTTTTCGGTTTTGGCCTTTTAGTTGGTTTTTTTCTTAGTTCTTTTGTGTTTTTTGTGTGTTTTTTGTGTTCCTTTTGTTTCTTTTTTGTATCTGTTACACATCATGGGTAGAGTAGGGAGAGTCTAGGTGAAAGTAGTTAGGATGTTGTTCAGTGTCGAGAGGTTTTGGCGCGAGTGTGTGGTTTCTTGTTGGTGGAGGTGGTGTTTGTTTTGTCGTTTGTTCGTTTGGTAGGTGCATGGGTAGTTGTTACAGTGATGTAGTGTGTGCTGTTGTCGTCGTCTGAATCTGTGAATGTCTCTTAGTCAAAGCGTAGGTTTTTCCGTACTTTGTAAGGTGTTAGTGATGGTTGTGACGGGCCTGGTTCTGGTGATGGGTTGCGTGTTGCACGCTGTGGTACTGGGGGTGGTGTCTGTGTTGGGTGGATGGGTGAGTCGTGTCGGGGTTTGTTTTGTTTTGGTGCTTTGGGCTGCGGCCTGATAATGATTGCTGGGTCAGTTTGTGTTTCTGTGGTAGGTGGTGTAGTCGTGTGAGATGTTTGTGTTTGTGTAGAGTGTGTGGACGCCTTGTGATGATGTGTGGGCTGCGTCCGCTGTCGGCCGTCGACCACTAGTGGATAGAGCCCTTCCCCGTCCACGAGGGCGGCCCTGTCCCGGGAGGTGTGGTCTCCGCCGCAACCGACGCAGCGTAGTGCGGGTAAATTTGGCATGTGTGTGTCGTGACACCCCCACCCCCTAGATCCGTATCGCTGACAGAACAGACAGCGTCGAGGGAGGGGTGCTCGTGGCGTGACCTTATACCTAATGTAGCCGGCTTTAACGTGTGTGAGTGGTTGCCTTGTGTTGAAGGTCAGTATAAGAGTGTGTGAGTCTTCTTTGTGTGCTGGGGTGGGTGGCCTGTAGACGGAGGAGATACCCTGGCTCCTGAACCTGAGCGTCAGTTCCTCCTCCGTCATCCAGGCCACCTCCCGAGCGTGTATCGTGCCTTGCGATGTATTGAGGTGTGCGACTAGTGTTATGGCGACTGGTATGCCAATGATGTCTGTGATGTGTGTCAGTGTGTCTGCGACGTGGGAGTTGTATGCCTGAATGAGAAGTGCCACAGAGCGAATTTGCCGTGCATGTAGGGGCTGTTGTGCCCGACGGGTGATCTCCTACTCCACCGTCCAGGGGTCCAAGGGAGCCCTTGGGCTTCCCATCATCCCGGCGGCAGAGGAGAAACTCACCCGTCGGTGTGTTCAGTATGATGTCCATGTTTGGTGGGTGCGGTGGGTCGAGGGTTTGGCGTTGTGGTTAGGAAAGAAAGGTGTACACTTTTTACAAATAT
>JAOTOM010004764.1:0-57500 GCA_034440615.1 Ashinkailepas kermadecensis | reverse complement strand
CGTGAACCCTGGCCCCACCACCCGAACCATGAATTTCAATTCAACGGCAGAATTTTTACCGAAAGCTTAACGCGCCGTCAATGCACCGACACGGCCGGTGTCGGTATAGCTCGTCCCCGACATTATCAGGCCAGTTGCCAACTGACCCTCCCAGCCGGGGGCTAAATGCGAGCGCGCGAAGTGACCCGGATCCTGCCTTGCCAGGACAGGGGAGACCAGTGCAGGACATCGCTCCAGCAAACTGAGCTAACGAGGCGGCTCCCACGCTGGGTTGAGAGGCCACGTTCCTCATGTTGTTCCAGTATGATTGATGAGCTGCTGGCGGCATCGACTGTCGTTTGGTTTCTGGAATTGCTTGTGCGGATGGTTTGTTTGCATACAAGTTGACCAATAGGTGACCCTAGAAAGCACACTGCCACGCACGCGTATTTATGTTGCGTGACCTCCAATTAAGGCACTCTGTTAGCACATAGAGTCCGTATAATTCCCTGTGAATAATGAAGCTTCGCCCGACTGTAATTTGGCAAAGCTTCTTCTTCTGACCTTTCGTAATGAAGGCGTCAACATGCTTGGTAGAATAATTTTAAGTAAGGCGCTTTATGACGCATTTGGAAACAATCTCCGAATAACAGATGTACCAAGCATGGCATGCGTTTCCACTTCAGTGAGACGGCTGCACTTCATGTATATATGCATGGATCATCTTCAGTGCGCGCACACTTCTGTGCGCGTTTTACACCTAAAGTGATACCACACACTGCAGACGCGACAGCGCATGCAACCGTCCATGGCGCTACTACGTACATCTTATTGTGAAACACAGCTAACACCTCTCCCGTGAACCAGGCTTCATTTCTGTACCGAGACGCGGTGACACGCGCCTCAGGGCGAACTGTTGATGTCGCAGTCCATTATCGTGATGTAGACGAAGGACCGTGTAGCATCATGATGAACGGCATCTGTGCGCTCTGCAGAAGCAACCCGTACGGCTTCCCGACCACTCTGATGCTGACGAAGCCGCTCCTCAAGTCTGAAAGGACTTCACCACAGAAGTGATGCGTCATGATGCCGAACGTTTGTCGGCTGCCGAGGTTGTTTTTTCCTGTCGAAGAACTGCGGTACGTACTCGTTGTTTGTGTGACAAATGTACGTGCGGCAAATTAACGTAAGCACAAATGCACCCAAGTTCAGTTGTACGCTAACAAATATACGCAGCATGCGTACGCAGACGCAAATGTACCTGAGCTTTAAGGTGTGATGATGATGATGTGATGATGTGTGTGAATTTGGTCAGCACTGTGTAAGCGCAACTGTACTTAGGCATGGATGGAATTAGGTGCGGAGTTAAGCATGCGAAAATGTACGTGAATGAATATGCATGTAAGCGCATGCCAACCCTACATCAAATGTCCATATGCGCACATACCAGACAACAAACGTGCATTGGCGCATGTTTAATTGGAGCAATATTCACATTGTAGACATAGCGAAGAAAATGCGCGAAAGTAAGTGTGGAAAGTGTACATAAGCTCTGATGTAGGTGAACAAATGAATACAGCACATGCGCGACGCCATTGTACGAAAGCAAATGATGTGCTCAAGTAAATGTTTGTATGCCCAAATACACAATTGGGAAATATACATGAACGAAATGGGACGGAAGCGATACATGCAAATGTGGTTATGCAAATATACTCATGAGCAAATATCCTTGTCGGAAAGTGCAACGGAAGGAAACGTTCGCAAGTGCACAGGTGAGTAAGCAAAAGTCACTGTCCCCAGTCACTAGTCCCAATCCCAGTGATATATCCCAGTATATATACGTAAGTATATATATATATATAAAATATATAAAATATATATATATATATATATATATATATATATATATATATATATATATATATATATATATATATATATATATATATATATATATATATATATATATATATATATATACCTCTCTCTCTCTATATATCACAAAGCAGACCCCAGTAACTTTAGGCAAGCGAAGTCCTGCACTAAACATGACAGACCAGACCCAAGCAACTTCAGACAAGTGAGGTCCTACACTAAACAGGGCAGACCCCATCAACTTTAGACAGGTCAACTGCCACACTCAATATGAACGACCCCAGCAGCCTCAGACGCCAACATGCCCAAACTTCGATGGTCCACACGTACGTATAAATCCAATGGACTCGAACTGTTCAAAATGACACTTGAAAGCATTTGGACTCGCGTTCACGGTCGCGTCGTTGTGCACTACAGGTGCAGCATATCGTGCATCGATAAGGAACAATGGTATTTAATCCCACACCCACGTACAATAAGCATGCATGGTAAGTGTCAACGCCGTTTGATTCGCCTTCATCCGACGACCTCAATGTCACGTCATTCCAATGATGTTTTTGGAAGTACTTGTTCTTATATTATATATATATATATATATATATATATATATATATATATATATATAACTTATACTTGTGATGTACTTGTATTAACTCCAGTGATTAAAAAACACAGTAACAGTGAAGCAGGTAGACCAGGCCGGGTACAACGAGTGGGCTTGTCCGAGCCCTTTCGATTCAAGTAGCGAGTCACCACTCGCTAAGTACGTCGATTAAACGGACCTTCAGGGGCTGTCTGAAGGGGTTCATTGCAAGCTGCGCAGTAGAAGAAGCTCGTTCACGTCAGACGATAAGGAAGCACATGTAGACTCGCCACTGGGTACATCCAACCCACTTTCAACCATTTGCCTCAGACGACAAGGAAGCACATGTAGCCGTAACACTTATAGCCCTTCCACCTCAGACGACAGACGGCCACAGGTAGGCTTGCTCTGGATGCAGCAGGCCTACTCCCAGCCCTTCGCCTCAAACGACAAGCTGGCACATGTAGGCCCGCCGCTGGGTACAGCTGGCCTACCTCCAGCCGTTCACATCAGACAAGCAGGCACATGTAGGCTCGCCCTGGGTCTAGCCGACCCACTTGCAGCCCTTCATATCAGACGACAAGGAGGCACATGTAGGCCCGGCGCTGGGTACAGCCGACCCACCTCCAGCCCTTCACCTCAGACGGCAAGGAGGCACATCTAGCCGACCCACTTCCAGCCCTTCACATCAGACGACAAGCAGGCACATGTAGGCCCGCTGCAGGGTACAGCCGACCCACTTCCAGCTCTTCGCCCCAGACGACGAGCAGGCACATGTCTCGTCGCTGGGTACAGCTGACCCACTTCCAGCCCTTCACCTCAGACTACGAGCAGGCACATGTCTCGTCGCTGGGTACAGCTGACCCACTTCCAGCCCTTCACGTCAGACTACGAGCAGGCACATGTCTCGTCTCTGGGTACAGCTGACCCACTTCCAGCCCTTCACGTCAGACTACGAGCAGGCACATGTAGGCCCTCTGCTGGGTACAGCCGGCCCACTTCCAGCCGTCGGGGCCGAGCGTGGCGCAGTCCTGGCCCGCCACGTGCTCGGGCAGCTCGACGGTGTCGATGTAGGCCGTGTCGGCGCCGTCCGTCCACACCATGTCGTCGGACAGCGCGCGGAACATCAGCCCGGTCCAGGCGTCCTGCGCAGCGAGCGCGCGTGCCACCTGCAGCTGGTCGGCGTCCTGCACGGACACCAGGTCGGCGTCCTGCACGGACACCAGGCCGGCGTCCTGCACGGACACCAGGTCGGCGTCCTGCACGGACACCAGGTCGGCGTCCTGCACGGACACCAGGTCGGCGTCCTGCACGGACACCAGGTCGGCGTCCTGCACGGACACCAGGTCGGCGTCCTGCACGGACACCAGGTCGGCGTCCTGCACGGACACCAGGTCGGCGTCCTGCACGGACACCAGGTCGGCGTCCTGCACGGACACCAGGTCGGCGTCCTGCACGGACACCAGGTCGGCGTCCTGCACGGACACCAGGTCGGCGTCCTGCACGGACACCAGGTCGGCGTCCTGCACGGACACCAGGTCGGCGTCCTGCACGGACACCAGGTCGGCGTCCTGCACGGACACCAGGTCGGCGTCCTGCACGGACACCAGGTCGGCGTCCTGCACGGACACCAGGTCGGCGCCCACCTGCAGCTGACTGGCAGTGGGGCCGCGCCGAGCTCTGTGACGTCAGGTCGCCGACCAGGCGGTAGCAGCCGCCAGGGTCCGCCACCCACAGGTCGGGGCATCCCCCGGCGGGCGTGGTCGGCCCCCCGGCAGACGTGGTTGACCCCCCATCGGGCGTGGTCGACCCCCATCTGGCGTGGTTGACCCTCCTGCGGGGGTAGTCGACACCCCGACGGACGTGGTTGACCCTCCTGAGGGGGTAGTCGATACCCCGGCGGGCGTGGTCGGCCCCCCGGCAGACGTGGTTGACCCCCCGTCGGGCGTGGTCGACCCCCATCTGGCGTGGTTGACCCTCCTGCGGGGGTAGTCGACACCCCGACGGACGTGGTTGACCCTCCTGCGGGGGTAGTCGATACCCCGGCGGGCGTGGTCGACCCCCCGGCGGACGTGGTCGACCCCCCGGAGGTCGTAGTCGGCGTGACCGACGTTGTCGTGTCGGGCAGGTCAGTGCGCTGGCAGACGACGCCGAACAGTCTGCCGCAGTCGCTGGTCCACCAGGTGCCCGTGTTGCGGTCGAAGCCGGCGCAGTCGCCCAGCCTGAGGTCGGGGTAGCCGGCGCCCCAGTGGCTCTCTGTCGGCCCGCTGCCGTCCGACCTGACCCAACTGCCGTCCGCGTAGTGCACGTCGATCCAGTTCAGCTGGCTCGTGGCGACAGCGTTCACCTGGACGCGCGGGAAGCATCGTCTTGAGTGGAAGCTGGTCGACATGGCCTGGATGACTGACAAAAAAAGTATTCAACGGATTGGATAAAGTCACGCTACGTGAAGGCATGATTGTCTGCTGGTGTGGCGTGACCAAAGGTAGCAAAAAAACGACAGAATGGACTGCAATGAAGTTTCTATGAAGAATAAATACTTCGAAAAACATCATGAGAATGACGTGACATTGAGGTCGGATAAAGTGCAATCAAACGGAGGTTGACCCTTACCATGCATGCTTATTGTACGTGGGTGTGGAATTAAATACCATTTGTCCTCATCGGTGCACGATATGCTGCACGTGTAGTGTACAACGACGCGACCGTGGACGCGAGTCCAAATGTTTTCAAGTGTCATTTTGAACAGTTCGAGTCCATTGGATTTAGAAGTACGTGTGGACCATCGAAGTCTGGGGATGTTGGTGTCTGAGGCTGCTGGGGTCGTTCATATTGAGTGAGTCTGAAGTTGATGGGGGTCTTACTCTGTTTAGTGTATGACCTCACCTATCTAAAATTGCTGGGGTCTGCCCCGTTTAGTGTAGGACCTCACCTTCCTTGGGTCTGGTCTGTCATGTTTAGTGTAAGACCTCGCTTGCCGAAGTTACTGGGGTCTGCCTTGTTTGGTGTAGGACCTCACCTGCTTGGTTGCTGGGGTTAGCGGTGTTGAGCGCAAAACCTCACCTGTTGGAAGTCGCTGGGGTCGGCCATGTTGAGTGTGCCAGTGTGGCCTCCGGTGTATGTGAAGTTCTTGCAGGCCCGCGCAGCCTATTCCCAGTTCATCTGTATGCTCAAGTCCGCATAGAAGATGGTAGCCAGCACCTGGTGACCTGTTGACAGTTTACGAACAGCATGTCACATCCCTGCATGTCCAGGTCCGTATAGGAGGTGGTAGCAACACCGGGTGACCTGTTGACAGTTCACGGACAGCGTGCTACATCCCTGCATGTCCAGGTCCGTATAGGAGATGGTAGCCAGCACCGGGTGACCTGTTGACAGTTCACGGACAGTATGCTACATCCATGCATGTCCAGGTCCGTATAAGAGATGGTAGCCAGCACCGGGTGACCTGTTGACAGTTCACGGAGAGCATGCTGCATCCCGACATGCCTTCACCAGCTTGCATCACAACGTTCGCACGACGATCAAGCCCAGCTTGAGGGTCGTCTTCCAACGATGTGTGCCCATGGGCTTTCCGGCTGCGGCCTTTCATACGTCTGTCACTGTATATGTTCAGTTTTTTTTCCAGGAAATGCCAGTCGCAAATCTAGCTTTTTGTGCATGACATTCTGGTTACATTACGCAAGTCAGTGGTTCTAGTTCTAATCATGTCGATGTAGTCTACGACGCATACTACACATTAGTATCCTTAATCTGTTCAATTATGATCGCAATTGCACGGTTTCTCCACACGTGTTCCCACATTCTGTCCCATATGTTGGCGAAATGGCACAGTTTTATCATTGCGTTCAGCTTATGTGTTTCCAAAAGGATTTGTTTTTCACAATTTATGTTCTTCCAAAGAAGTATCCATTGGTTTGAGGTGAAGCAATTCGTGCATGCTCGTGTTCGTGCTTCTCACGAAAGGAGTGGGAAATTCCATGTAACTTGCTATGAACTGCTTGTTTGTTTTGAGCCGCTTGCACTGTTGTCCACAATTTTGCTTTCCATACGACACAAGCACTGCTCAGTTGTTGCGCGGGCTCCAATCTACAATTCAATTGTTCTGTCTCTCTGCAGCGGATGTTTTTTACGGTATTGTTGGATGGCGCAGAATACGTCACAGCGCGCTCAGCCGTGGTGCCGTTCGACGCTCGCTGCGGACAGCATCAGCCTACGTCACGGCTGCGTGTGACGTAGACTGAGGACAGCATAAGCCTACGTCACGGCTGCGTGAGACGTAGACTGATGGCGGCATCAGCCTACGTCACGACTGGCTGTGAGGTGCTGCTGCTTCGGCAGGTGGTGGTGATGGTGATAGTGATGCTGCTGCTGCTGGTTCCTGGCAGGTGATGTGTGCCACAGTTGGCTCGCCAAAACATTATCGGCGCAAGTTGTAGCGATCTGTGTCTGCTTTAACTATGTTTGTCTGCATGCAGAAAGGCGGCCGAGACATGTGTCGCGATATAACTACGGCGTTAGTTTGGAATGCTCTTACTGCGGCGTCGTGTTTTCTTTAGTGACAGAGCGAAGCGTTCAACAGCACGGAGCAGACCTTCACACAGCCCCGTTTGACAGCCTGTCCGTGACGCCACGCACGTTCATTGGTGCTGACGAAAGTCATGCAGCGTGCATTGAGCGCCTGGTCAAGCAATACATGGCAGGTAGTTTCCTTCTCACCCCAGCAGTTGCATGGTGAGCAAACTAGAGGTACATACACTTGGAATCTATATCTAGCCCATTCACTTTGAGCCTACATCTAGCCAAAAACCAGCTTGTTCCACATAAGTTCGTCACAGTAATCTGCCACATAACCTGGACTGTATAATCAGGGTGAGTTCAACTCGCGCCGTCGGGGACGAGTGGTCTAGGGGTAAGATGCTCGTCTCACAATCGAAAGGTTGTGGGTTCGAGTCTCACCTGTCGCTACTCTTCGTCCGCGACCAATCGGCGTGAGAGATTGGCGACGCTACATGACTCAACGGTCGACGTGTCGTAAAACCAATAACCAACCAACCAACCAACTCGCGCCGTCCATATTGCTGAGGCCACACGAGCGACTCCCCCGGCAGCCTGGCCTTCAGTGAAGATATTCTCACCATCGCGGTGATAGAGATTTATATCGGATATAGAGTACCATCGCGATGGTACTCTATCTCCGAGATAGCGCCGCGATGCATCGCGGCGCTACCTGGCGCCGAGTGCGCGAGTGCGCCCTTCATCTCGAGCGTGGCTGGACTGGAGCGGCCGTTCGGACGGTTCGTCACCCTGCCACTGAACACACGTGCAGCGACACCGGGCTGCAATCAGCTCATTTGACAGCACTCTCACGCACACTATGCCTTGCGTCACGCTACCTTGTTGTGTGTCATGTAGCCTGTCATGTAGTGTGATGTGTGTCTGTTGAAGATCTTCACATGCATTGTGGACGGGTACAAATGGTGGAGCTCCCAGCGACTAGATTGTATTGTTATTTATATATATATATATATATATATATATATATATATATATATATATATATATATATATGTATTATTACCTAGTTAAGTTCTCAGTTATTCGATGGAATCTCATAAACGGGCAGGGATATTGTAATGAAATCTTGGGACTTTGCTAAAAGTTGATACGCACGTTCTTTGCAAACATGACTTTTAACCCGTCGGTCAATGTAAGAACTGCGATGGTGCAAAGTCGACCGACTGCCGGCCCACCCGCCAAGCGTTCACTAGGTCACAGAGGTTCACTAGGTCACTAGGTCACAGAGATTTCGTCGACTCGGTGGCGCGGTGTGGTGGCCGATCTGGACCTCATTTGACCCTGGAAGCATTGGCCTAGAGTCACAAACTGCATTCTGCAGTGAATTCATTACAGCCATAATGAACGCTGCAAGTGTAGTACTAATAGATTCAGTAGTTTCCGATGTCCTTGGGGGGTGGGGGAATCCGCCCCTCCGATGAGCGGCCCTTAGTGAGAGGCCCTCCGGTGCGTGTGTTGGTGGAAGCTACCTTGAATGATATCTTTCTCTGGGTTGCTATGATTAAAAACAAATAATCGAAGTGATTCTTGCGATGGTTCTATGCGACAGGATCAGTTCATTTTCCGGTCAGTTCAGCTTAGTCGATCCAATCCACAAAGTGAGCATCACAGTTTTATGTCAGCCGTTACGTCGCATTCTGTAAACACTATCTAAACACTAAAATTGACAGCAGAATAATGCATACACTATTGCTGAAGGCTATGGTAAAATGACGATACGTATTCAAATCCTAAAGCAAAAGCTGTCTTAAAAGAGTCTAAGTCTAGGCAAAACTAAAAGTGAAGTAACTAGTCTGCAACAGGCTGCGAAGATAAACACACGTGATGATAATCAGGTCATTACTGACGATGACGGTCATGTTAAGCATCGTTAAGTTAAGTTAAGCATGTTAAGCATGTTAAGCTGACCCCATTCTCGACTCCTATATCCGCCCACTGATCGAACAATTCCACGCGATGACAAATTCGACGGGGCACTCGTGCCGTCAATGCCTAATGTGGCCCCAGTAGTCGAGACCTCGGCACTCCAAGTTCCAGCTGAAACCTGCCAGGCCAAGTAACTTGCTCTCCCCGAGACTCGAAGTGTCCTGTCCCCACATGCGATTACATTTATTGTGCCCCTGAATATTACTGCGGAGAAATTGGACGTGAGAAATATATCCCTCTCAATCTCCCATCTCACCGTTCTGAATAGTACGGGATTAGAAATAGGATATATGGCAGGTGATCTGTGATGACATGCAATATGTGACATGTGTTTATCTCAAGCTCTAACATTATGACACATACATGCACACCACGCTGTTCATGTGACAACAGTGTGGAGTCACGTGGGCAGCTGGTGAGGAACGTTCGTCCGCACCGGGTCTGCAGCGTCCGTGCACCTACTGGAGCCCACTTGCCGCTCGCCGCAGCAGGCTGTTGCGAGAAATGTCGGCGGCACTTCTGAAACACAATTATGATGACTCGGCATTAGAAGGTCGTTGCGGATGTGAACGACTTGCCGGAGGCCATGCCACGGTTGTACCCGGACGACGGAGCAGACGGCACGCTATCGCTTACGGCTCCCCTGAGCATTGCTTACTTGACATGCCAACTCGCATTGGGGCGGATAAGATATTGCCGGCTGTGAATCATCCAGCACAGTAAGTTGTCTGGCTTATGAATGCTAGAGGATGATCTCTTCGCTTCACCGACCACTTGTTACGGGCAGCAGTGACATCCGCCCGTTACGGGCAGCAGTGACGTCCCCTCGAGCAGCAGTATCCGCCCTTGGCAGCAGTGATGTCCGCCCGTTACAGGCAGCAGTGACGTCCGCCCGTTACGGGCAGCAGTGACGTCCGCCCGCTACGGGCAGCAGTGACGTCGGCAAGTTGCTGGCAGTAGTGACGTCCGCCCGCTACTGGCAGCAGTGACGTCCGCCCGTTACGGGTAGCAGTGACGTCCGCCGGCTACGGGCAGCAGTGACGTCGGCAAGTTGCTGGCAGTAGTGACGTCCGTCCGCTACTGGTAGCAGTGACGTCCGTCCGTTACGGGTAGCAGTGACGTCCGTCCGTTACGGGTAGCAGTGACGTCCGTCCGCTACGGGCAGCAGTGACGTCCGTCCGTTACGGGTAGCAGTGACGTCCGCCCGTTACTGGCAGCAGTGACGTCCGCCCGTTACGGGTAGCAGTGACGTGCGGTGTGAGTTGTGCGGAGCGATGAAGCTGCACTTCAGCTTAGTGAACCTCTGCGTCATCCATTGTTCGGTCTGACCAGTCGATTCCTCTGGCGACCCATACAAAAATTATAATTTTGTAGCTACCGAGTCGAATTTGGGGCGGAGAAGATACTGTTGGCTGTGAATCAGCCAGCGAGGCAGCAAGCTATCTAACTTTCGATGGGTAGAAGATAACATGACGATCGTATCACGGCCGGATCATGTGTATATATCATATCATATCATCATATCATCATATCATCATATGTATATATCATCATATCATCATATCATCATATGCATGTATCATCATATCATAGTGCGCATCAGGAGCAACACCTGAAGAAGAAGAAAAAACAACATTGGGAGGCCCAATACATGGAGGAAATGGGTGGGCCGAAGTCGATTTAGAGGTCCGTCTCTAGAAGCCAATGCAAACTTTGAGCTTTTGGGGTGCCGAGTCCAATGAAGACTGAGGGTTGGGAGGGCCCCAACGGCATACGCCCAGGGAGCGCTACACCCATGGTTCACATATATTGAGGTGGTTTGTGAAGTTAGATTTCGGGGCCAAGTTCCTCTCCTCGCGTGAGATAGATGAATGCAGCAAATTACCTTAACACCAGTATTCACTGAGCACCTCACTTTATGCAAAGACGTCCACCAGGCCGCGCGGCCGGTCTGAAACTTCTCTCGGCTGCGAACTGCTCATCGCGTATGCACATAGCGCAGCGTTCGGCCATCCGCTGCGAAGGCAGCTGACAAGGTTTATATCTTTATATCTAGGTACGGTCGCATGTGTCGTTTCGTTGTAAACAAGTATGTGTGTGGTGAGTATTGCCAGCCCGCCACCGGTTTTGCCAGCCCGTCACAGGTGATGGCGACTGTTCGCTGTAAGCAACACGGTGGCGCCTTTTATGCTGACATCGCCAGTTTACTGGCGCCGAACCGGGTTTGGAGGCGAAACGCGATGAAAACTAGAAGAAAACTGGCTAGTTTTGAGACTCGTTGGCCTTCGAAGTGCCACATAAAACCGATATCTGGTGAGTGATCTGTTCGGCCCACGGTGTGACCGTCCATGACGCCACATGTCACAGCGATTGGTGTGAGCCAAAGCCAACGATGGTTGCAAACCAACGAAGCAGCGACTTCGTTGGTCCATGCCGTCCGTGAAACTAGAGAATCTGCCGTAAGTCATTTGCCATGGCGTAGATTCGTATCTTCGTAGATTTGTGAATTTCGTTGTGAATTACCTACGGTCTTGGGGAGATAATTCGTCCCCAGTTGAACTCACAAAGCCCGCCAAAGATTGAGGGAGTTCAACGCTGAACGGGACACGCCGAGGCACCCACCTCGCGCCATATTTGTCCACGCACGCGTCGCATTTGTCCACGCACTCGCCACATTTGCCCACGCATACGCCGACATCATATGTCAGCATCGTGGCTCGACGTCATGAGCCTGAGCAGTTTACGACATTGGCAGCTTCGCTCACTGTGCCATTTGATGTCGTAGACTTCGCGCAGGCACGATCTTCAGGAAGAATGCGACGATTTACGGCGCTGTTTTAGCCGACTCGAGCACATCTCTGGCTCAGTATAACGGCTGGTCGACACAGCGTCGGTCCTTTCATTGGGTCTGGACCCACAATGCTCCGGATTTCGGTTGGATTAACTCGATACTGGGCCGCGAGCCTTTCTGTAAACTGTGAAACGCCTACCTTCAGAATTAAATACATTGAGTCTACGTGCAATGGAAAATGGCCCGGTGGGAAGTGGAAATACTACGCAGCAAATTGGCGCAAGTAAACGAAGGCATCTCCGAATCGAAAGTAGCGCTGAATATACCGATGTGTATTGGCAGGATATGGTATGTGAAATTCATTTCATTTAACCGGTCCGGCGATTGTCGTCTGGTTCATTACGATCAGGACATAGAGCATGCAGCACTCTCTCTCTCTTTCTCTCTCTCTCTCTCTCTCTCTCTCTCTCTCTCTCTCTCTCTCTCTCTCTCTCTCTCTCTCTCTCTCTCTCTCTCTCTCTCTCTCTCTCTCTCTCTCTCTCTCTCTCTCTCTCTCTCTCTTTCTCTCTCTCTCTCTCTCTATTTTCTCTCTCTCTCTCTCTCTCTCTCTCTTCTCTCTCTCTCTCTCTCTCTCTCTCTCTCTCTCTCTCTCTCTCTCTCTCTCTCTCTCTCTCTCTCTCTCTCTCTCTCTCTCTCTCTCTCTCTCTCTCTCTCTCTCTCTCTCTCTCTCTCTCTCTCTCTCTCTCTCTCTCTCTCTCTCTCTCGCTATCTCTCTGCCAGGGGGCGAGACGGAGTGTCATGGGATGGTTGTTTTGAAATTGAACCCTCCCTGGCCCCTAATTTGACTGATGTTCTTATGAAGTTCAGACGGTACGGGTTTGCTTTGACTGGTGATGTCAGCAAAGCCTTTCTCCAGATATCTCTGAGGAAGGAGGATAGAGATGATCTACGGTTCTTGTGGGATGTTAATGGAAAAGATTGTGGCATGCGATTGTGCAGAGTTTCATTGAAGTGAAATTATTACGATTCCTGTTGAATGCCACTGTAAAGCACCACCTCGTTCCTTACCCGCAGTCCAAGGTAGTTGTTGAGTTGTAGGACAGCCGTTATGTAGACGATTGGCTTACATGAGCCAGCCGACAATGAGCAGAAGGCTGGGGAGATGTTTTTGATGGGCAGAGACATCCAGTCTCAGGCTGGTATGGTCCTGAGTAAGTGCCGTTCTAACAGTGAGCTAATGTTGGTCTGCGCCGTGTTTCACGGGGTGTTGAAGAGGAGAGATTGAAGGTCTTCGACGCAGGCTTGGATCCAGCTGATGACATGCTGAGGTACGATGGGATCGATATTCCTTCAGGCATTGTGCCTACCAAGCGTGTTGTCTTAAGCTTTTTGGCAAGAATGTTTGACCCATTGGGTTTTCTAGTCCCATTTGTGACCGTGGTCAAAATCGTATTTCAGCAACTGTACTTGCTTGGGCTAGATTGGGATGATCCCATATAAGTTTCATATAAGTGCAATTGGAAACCTGCACTCATGTACTGTGAGTGGAGTGGACCGGTGTGGAACAAAGTGAACACGGTGTGGACACAGAGTGGACCCGGTGTGGACATGGTGTGGACACGGCCACTCGTCGTTAAGCCGTGCATGTGTGTCGCTGGACCACGTCCAATTCGAACACGACAGACCGCAACGTCCTCTTCGTGCATTAAATGAAGCCTGTCACTTCCAGTGTGATTGCTTCACTAGTTTGAAAGTTCACTTCACTTCACTTCACTAGTGAACTAGTTTAAAGTTGGTGGGTTTCATATTCCAAGTGCCATTGCCATGTTATCTGCACGAAGGCCAATATGGGTGTCCTGAAGTGTCCAGGGGAAGGGTCAGACGAGTTCTGCGACCGCCGTATGTAACCCTCTTCCCAGACAGATCGGCAGCCTCGTTGCCGGCCGGACCTACGTGACATAGGATCCACATGAAAATTGCACTGGCGTCCCCATCATGAAGAGAAGCCAAAGCTGTCGCGGTGTCATCACGTATGTGGCCGTCGTGGTCAAATGCTTTCAGAGGTCAACAGGCATCGTGGAATATCAAGTGGTGTTGGGCTCGAGTTCTATCGACATGTTTAATAAAACCAAGTATGTTATTTCTGGCGTGTCAGGTCATAATTATGTATATATCCATATGTATATATATATATATATATATATATATATATATATATATATATATATATATATATATATATATATATATATATATATATATATATATATATATATATATATATATATATATATATATATATATATATATATATATATATATATATATATGTATATATATATATATATATGTATATATATATATATATATATATATATATATATATATATATATATATATATGTGTGTGTATATGCCACTGGGTGGACTAATCAACTTCGGTCTGCAGGAAGCGCGCAGAATGGTGCCAAGGCCGTGCCAACAGTCGGCGAGCACCTTCCCCATTAGTGGCGCAGGGTCGAGTCAAGATAACTACCGATTGACACGGCCGCTACCGAACAAGGACAGCAAACACGCACAGCCACGTGCGAGAATGTGACGCCGTGTAGCTGAAACGCCAATGCTGGCGACACAATGGCATGCGGTACGGAAATGTTGGCCAGGCGCGCGAGCAAACCAATCACGTGCTGAGAGACTAATTTGAATGGCTCATATCAATACTTATACCACTCTGGGGCGTAGGAATAGCTATGAGGCTGGAGCTTGACATATTGACAGACGAAGAGCTGGACGTGAAGAAAAGAATCTGGATGGAATGATGCGTTCGAATGTTTGTGGTTTAGTCACCAGCATGAGATTTGCCGACATTTATATTGAACAATTCCCTGTCCAATTGTGCCGTTAGCATACCCAGCTAAAGTCAGGTATAAATAATAATCGACAATGTACACGAACTGAGGCCAAGGAACATGCCCCAACATGCGTATAATTTTGGGAGACAGTTTGTTCCCTCCACCTCTGTTTGTGTGCCTGTAACAGCACCTGAGCACAATCCTGCCGCAATTGCACCCGCAACTCATGCAGGCCAACGTTGGAAAATGGCGAATACCCAATACTACTGATAATTTTATAGGCGAATACCCAATCCTCCTCATAATTGTACCGGTAAATGGAAGTCACTATGGACATTCTTCTGATTGAGTCATTTCGCGGCGTCACACAATGTTGAAATGTCCAGTTGATGCATTTAACAAACCAAAAAACGATTAAAAAAGAGATCAGATCAGTCCAGATGTATTCGCCTGTGATGCTCCTGGCGAATGACCGGTCGCAAACGCTGCACAGACGTCGGTGTTGCATTAATCACACGTCAAAATCGACAAACGCATTTCTACTATGGCGGGCATGGAGAGAGAACAAGCCCTGTCAACCCCGATATGGGATCCACTCCGAGTAGAATGCGTCCACCGAAAATGGATTGCTGAGCCGGCCGAACTGGGTTGCCGATTGAGTCGGATGGAAGCCGAGTGTGAAGCTGAGCGACGGCCATTTCATGCATGGGGTGGCCGTCACCGGCGGCACGGCCTGACATATTGGCCACTGACTGGAAAAGTTATGGCTGCAGATTTAGTAGTGTATCAGGTTGCAAAATTATTCCGGTACCTATATGTGCAACAGGGTGTTTCTTAAACATTAGGTTCACAAAAGATGCATTCTAACCCCATGCTTCTTGCATAAAGCATAAAGGCACTCTCATTTATGCCTGTTTAATTTTACTCCTATACCTAAGGCATACCTATGCCTAGTCGTGGTGGCTGTATTCCGCCATGACATCGATATTGCAGTCCGGTTTTGGTGCTCGCTCGCTCTCTGGTGCTCGTTCTCAGCCTTGGCGCCTTTCAGCGCCTTTCGCTCTCAGCCTTTCAGCTGTGTGAAACCTGTATTCCGCCGTGACATCGATATTTCAGTTCGGTGGTGGTAGTTGGCGCTCTCAGCCTGTATTCCCTGCGCCTGTATTCCGTGCGCCTGTATTCCCTGCGCCTGTATTCCCTGCGCCTGTATTCCCTGCGCCTATATTCCCTGCGCCTGTATTCCGTGCGCCTGTATTCCGTGCGCCTGTATTCCGTGCGCCTGTATTCCCTGCGCCTGTATTCCCTGCGCCTGTATTCCGTGCGCCTGTATTCCCTGCGCCTGTATTCCCTGCGCCTGTATTCCGTGCTCATCTGGATCGGACGGGCCTGTATTTCCCGAACAGGTAAACTAGACATGGTTGATGCCGGACTGGGATGCCAGTGCCGAGGCTATAAATCACGGGGCATATTGGAGCAAATTGAGATAGCCTGTTCCAACTTTACCAGAAGGTAGTAAACACATTTGTATTCATGCATTCAGAACCGGGATAACACAGCAACGTGCTTTGCCTGAGGGAGAATAATATCCCTGAATCATGCTTTCCGTGAACAATCCACAAATAGTGAAGTCGAATCAGAAGTATAAATCCGAGAGACACAAGCGCATCGTTCAGCCCATTATTGGTTTAGTGTTGGCAGTATATATTGAAGAGCTTGCACTCTTTTAACTCTAAATGTACTAAATAATTCAACAGTCAGTATAGGAAGTATTTGGACGGATCCCAATTGTTTCTAAGAAGCGCAGTTGTGTGATCAATAATACCACCAGCCTGCGAAGCAAAACAAAATGAATGCACCTGTTGTTGATTGTGCCGTCTGCCAACTGGTTGCACACATCTGGACCGTTTGTGCGTGCAGAGCACATTTGACGACATATCTCATCCAATGACAGCTGCTTAAAATACTGGAAAAGTCAGCAATGCTAATGGTGCCGAATTCACAATGCATTGATAGTTCCGTGCCAGCATCTGCAAGTATTGGAGAGGAACACGCGCACATTGAAAGAGCTCCGGTACGTCCAAAGTGATGAGAAGTTCTACGTGTGACCTCACTTCCTCATGAACAGCACACCACTGTCACTACCTCCGTTCCGGGCCACGTGTTCGCAAAGGGTTTGTCGTCGGGTAGCGTGCGTTGGATAAGTCCGGACTCGAGACTGCGTGGCGATGACATTCCTCCGCACAGCCATTGGGCACTCGTTGGCAGATTGTCCAGCACCGTGACGTCATAACTCCGCACAGTCCTTGAGCAGTCATTGGCAAATTCTCGAGCGCCGTGACGTCACCCCGAGATGACGCACGGAATGACGGCGTGCACGCTCACGGACCGAGCACAATCCCAGCCTGCGTGCACGCTCACGGACCGAGCACAATCCCAGCCTGCGTGCACGCTCACGGACCGAGCACAATCCCAGCCTGCGTGCACGCTCACGGACCGATCACAATCCCAGCCTGCGTGCACGCTCACGGACCGAGCACAATCCCAGCCTGCGTGCACGCTCACGGACCGACACGGACGGACGTCGTCGCGACGTCATCACATCCGGTCGGTCCGGGTCCGCCCCGAGGCGGCTGTCGATGGCCTCCGGTGGGTCGGATCTGGCCGCCTCCAGCTGCCCACGATCCAGCCGGGAACGCCGGACCTGGTCCGCTGTGTTGACCCAGCAGCAACGGCCGCCCAACGGCCATCAAACCTGCTTCAAACCGTGAACACCGCTTCCACAGTGTTTAGTTTCAGTGTGTTAGCTGATTTCAGCTCGATCGCATCGCAAAAGATCGGACAATCTATTTCAGCTCGATCGCATTGTAAAAAATGTGCAAAAAATCGATTTCCGCTCGATCGCATCATCACATCATTATTCTAAATGATATCACGCTATCATCTTCGTGTTATTTTCCTCACCGCTGCCTTGGAACTGCACACAGCGTCGATTGTTGCAACGATTTGGAGCGAACCACATAAAACAGCTCATTTCGATGCGTGCTAAAGCAATCCAGTGGTCGCAAACCAAACGCCGTGGCGTTTTCTTGTCCAACTACTTTACATTTTCAGCCTAGCACAAGCGACCGCAGAGCTGCCAGCTTCTCATCAGGGCCGGAGAGTGAAGTCCCAAGCCATTGGATGGGCGGGAGGGACTTTGATCATCATCACTCTTTTAACCGGCACCGTTTGGTACTCAGAGCATCACGAGCAAACATGTCACGAGAAAGTCGCCGATGGTTGGGTGGACTGAACACTAAGTATCCACAAATGGTAAAGTACAGATGTCCTGAGTACCAGCAATAGTGGCAGACAACGAGATAGTCGCCGATGGTTGGGTGGACTAAACACTGAGTGTCCACAAATGGTGAGGTACATGTGCGCTGAGGACCAGCAATCGTGGCAGATCACGAGAGAGTAGCCGATGGTTCGGTGGACTAAACACTGAGTGTCTACAAATGGTGAGGTACAGGTGTGCTGAGTACCAGTAACAGTGGCGCGCTGGGTTCTGAAGGCGGAGACACAGCACGTGCGTGTTGTGTTGTACCAGGGGATGGTGAGGGATGCCGGGTGCTGCAGGTTCGTGGGTCGCGTGTGTACTGAGCTGATATGGTGTGAAGTGCCAGGGGATAGAAATACAGCTAGAAATGTGCAGGTTATGAAGTCATCCAGATAATCTACTCAGACCGTGACTGGATATCCCGGGTGGGCAGGGGGGGTCCGGGCCCCTCTGGTTTGGTACCCAGCCGATGTTCATATGTCACTTCCTCTATTAAATCTGAAAACACGTCCTGAAAATGAAGACGTGGGACCCAGGCTTGGAGAGAGATCTACAGCCTTCACTCGGGCGATAAATTTATCGGCATTGTTACTGAATTTTGGGAGAGAAAGAATCCCTACGAGGTCATCCTTTCTCACATGCAGGTACTACACATATTTTTAGCAGATGAGGTGCAACGCCTGCCTGGGCAGAAGAATCGCGCAGCATAATTGTCTTCTGGACAGAACAATGAGCGCAGTTGTTGATGAGCGCATCGCCAGGGTTGTGGATGACGAGGGCGCCACGATGTGGGTGGAACCAACCACCCAGCTGTCGACATCGGGTGCCGAACATCCGCCACGCCGTTACTCGGCTGTTTCTATTGATGTCTCTAATTTGTCCGTGAATGCCCAACACGTCACCCTCCTGTAAAATGACATGACTTCCCAGCTATTAATATTGCATCACTGTAATTTGACACCTCTCATCCAGCTATCGACGTTGCTTACCTCGAATTTATCCCGTCATCGCGCAGCTACTAACACTGAGCGTCCATCTGTGATATTTCACACACTACCATCGAGATATTGTCGCTGCCTTCATATACTACGCCATGGTGTACTACGCCTGGGTATACTACCCAGGTGCTGATATTACCTACCTACTGGTTCCCTCAATATCAGTCGACCATCTGATCAAAATCTGGTACAAAGGTATCCTCTGGAGCTGTAGCGTCAGTGCAAAATGTCGCCATTATCGCACATACAGATCGACAATACACGCACTCATCTCGAGCTGGAGCATTCCAGCTGGCAGGCAGAAGAGCGGACCCTCGAGGCCCGACGCATCTCCCGTGTCGAGATGCTCCCCGCTGCCGCGCTGTGCCCCCGAGCGCACGGCGCTTCGATCCGGGCGGACGCCGAGCATCGCAATGTCGTCGCGAATCGTGGGTGCACGCTGATTTAAAATCGTGAGCCGCACGTAACAGAGCTGCTGTCGAACTGGTGCGTGCCGCCCGGAAGGTTGAAAAGCGGCACCTCGTCATCCAATGCTGAGCTGTTTCGTTACCGGCGTGAGTGCATCGGCAGTTGGTTGGTTGGATGTTTATTAATTGTATGACTCGTTGATTGCTTTGATCATGGTAGCTATGGACAATGACAGGGGAAGAGAACAACATGACATCAAAAAGCGTTACGAAGGAACAAGCATCAGCGGGGAAAACAGAAAGACAGAGCCGAAAATTGGCGCTCCTGACCGTTATGAAATAAAACGGTTCCCTTTATCGTCGTAACTAGGAGAATGTTGGCTACGACATGGCGTTCGAGACGAAAACTGTGCACACGTCACAGAAATACAACCTCGCCTCGCCGCGACTGCAAACTTGGCCGAAGCCGGCTTCACGCACAGCGGGGAAGGACGATAGCCAGCTGTTCGTAATACGTGATCAACAGCATAAACATATTCTACTGCAATTCTCTGGGGAGCAATTCCCGGTAGATTTTTCGACACCAGTGGCATCGCAAAATGGACGCTTCATCCAACGCTTGACTGCACCGGTCAGACGTGATGAAAAATACGGGACACAGAAGGTGGCATTCCAATTTCATGGCAAATTGGGCCAGGATATAGGACCGAATAAAGAACTGCGGGTCACCATTAACTTAGAGAAACGAGAAGCGACTTTCGAGGAACGATGTTCCACACGGATATGTTACCGGCACAATTGCATCGTTTGTTATTCCATATATATATAAACACAAACACACACACACGCATATATATATATATATATATATATATATATATATATATATATATATATATATATATATATATATATATATATATATATATATATATATATATATATATATATATATATATATATATATTTACATATATATATATATATATATATATATATATGTACATAGGTCACATACATATATATCACAATATAATGTGATATATTATATCACACATATAACTCTATCACAAATCGCGAGCACTTCCAACAGCTAGGATAACATTCAATCACGAATGAATGTTCTATGTCGTATGAATACGACATAAGAATCCACCATGCTGCCGAGGATACGCTTGCTTTTCGCTGATCGTGACTGTTGACGGCCGACTACGCACGCATCGCAGCGCCGCTTCATGCTCTCGTGACCTAGCAGTATGATCAGCCAGGGCTACCTCAGCCAGTGAAGGACACGATGCAGAGTCATGGTGTGGGCGACGCTCGAAACGCTTCATGCTTCATGAAGTTATAGAATCTCGCTGTGCGTCATTTCGACTTTTTGTGCATCCACGTTCAGCTTGTGCACGACGATCCGCTTTACAATTTTCGGGCATATTAACGTGTGATGGCGGAAGTGGGGAAATCGGAGGATATAGGACATTGCTTTCTGTGTTATTTAGAACAAGAAAAGTCGACTGGCTTTTTATGATAGCTCAAACGACCCGTCGTACCCTGAGATATAGACATTAACCTGTTGGAGGATTATTGCACAGCGGACGCTCGTATTTTGTCTTAATCTTTGGCTTTGCAGGGTGGATACAGGCACTGGAAAATTGGGACTCTTTGACTTCATTCTATTCGAGAACACCAGTTCGTTGCCACATATGGTCTGTGAACTAATTAATTACACTTGGTGTACTAATTAATTGCGTCTCATATAGGACGTAAGCTAGGAATAGAGAGCATGGGGATACACATTATACATTGCGCTTCCCGCTAGGATGTCGTACGCGCTTTCTACCAATCCTGAATTTCGATTGTCAACATGATTGCGATATGATGCTAATGACGCTTGCGATTGTGAAGATGCGACATATGTGTTCAATTGCGGTGCCAGGCAGGGAAGCTAGGGGAAACATAGAGTGACTCGCAAACAACTCTTGAAATCGGCGTTTAGCGCATGGTACTGTAGTAACAAACAAGATTCCATCAATCTGGGACAGAAGCAAGTACGCATTGTTAATATATATGCCCTGATTATAGGTAATCATTGTACGTGATGAGATATTTATGCTGCTGTGCTTAGCATTGTTGTTGTTTTCTTCATTTCCTTGATACGTTTGCCCCGCTCATTTCTTCACGGCATTTACGTGACCAGAGGCGACAGGATGTGATGAGCCAATACATGAGCCGAACGCGTGGTCTCTATCCCAGTCCCAGCCCATGTTTGCCGCTACAACTATTGCTGGTACTCAGCACACCTGCATCTCACCATTTGTGGACACTCAGTGTTTAGTCCACCCAACCATCGGCGACTATCTCGTTGTCTGCCACTACTACTGGTACTCAGCCCACCTGTACCTCACCATTTGTGGACACTTAGTGGTTAGTCCACCCAACCATCGACGACTGTCTCGTGATCTGTCTGCTCGTGATGCTCTGAGTATCACACAGCGCTGGTTAGAAGAGTGATGATGATCAAAGTCCCTCCCGCCCATCCAATGGCTCGGGACTTCACTCTCCAGCCCCGATGGGAAGCTGGCAGCTCTGCGGTCGCTTGAGCTAGGCTGAAAATGTAAAATAGATGGGCAAGAAAACGCCACGGCGTTTGGTTTGCGACAACTGGATTGTTTTTGCACGCAAAGAAGTGAGCTGTTGATTTATGTGGTTCGCTTCAAACCGTCACAGCAATTCCAGCTGCACGTAGCTCCAAAGCTACCGTGAGGAAAATAACACGAAAAATACAGTATGATATCCTGAGTTCGCACGCAGCTTCTGAGATACCAACTACCACCGACCGGCGGCAAGGTTTCCTCCCACCAGTGATGTCTTTCGCTTACAACTGAGCGCATCTTGCTGTCATCCAAAATTCCTGTCCAGTTCGCCAAATGATGGACTGCCCAAATCGGACCACTACGGATTGCATTGATGAATAAAATCGGAATGTGTGGATGTTACGCAAATGTGGGCAATACACCCAATTAATTCGATGCCACTCCCGAGTACGTCAGTACATATATCCCAGTGCGGCCTGGTGGCGAGTTTTTGGAGCTCTGCCATTATTTGGGGAGACACTGTTCATTAATAGAAGGTCGATTTTGCTTTCAGAAATCTGTAACAGCGCAGAACTAAATCAACAAGTTATATGAAAGATGTTTAGCTGAACTTTAACGGTACACATCATTATATACACGAGAAAGTTCACGTCATGTCATTTCGTTGCACCAGACAAAAACACAGCATATTGCTTCGTCAAGGTGAAACATCTTTCGATGCAGACGTCCGTCAATGCTTTGCGTAATGAATCATCTGACATAGCATGTTTCACTAGGGGTCTCTTAGGACGCATACCGTCACAGGTGGTGCTCCAGTGAACATGTTGGGGCATGTGTAGAGAATAGCCAAACAGCAAGAACCCTATCTGCACATAAAACAATTGTTGAACACGTCTAGTCGATTGTACAAGTGTCTTTGTTATAATAGCATACGTAGTCAAAGCAAAGACAAATTCTACCGGAATAAGACGCAAAATGTAATATCACTAAACGTTCCATTCAGACCTTTATGGAGAACATCCAAATGTATTCGAATGCATACAAACGGATGTCAATATATTCGAAACAATTCCCATGAACCCTGTGTCACTAATCAGTTACAACTGGCAACATCTTCTCCACATCTGATACATATGCCCCACATCTGCCCTACCGTTTGCAACGTGAGGGGTTCCGAGGTTGAATTCATAGTACCTTCCACTTATATATATTTAGTGTTTTACTCATTTACCTCCTTGCCTATTACGGCATGAGCAAATGGTTCGTACCTACTTATTCCTAATCAATGAGTTAAAACAAAGTGGATAATTAACAAGTAAAAAGGCGCATAATAATAAATGCAAACTAAAACGCACCAAAACAAGGAAAAACCAAACATACAGTGGCATCACATAAAGTGAGCGTGAGATGGACAGGTCTGCAAATGATCGCACAAACTCACATAGGGAAGTAAAAACAGAAGTGGAACTGAAGATACGAGTATCGAAGCACGAAGCACAATATTAAATGTAATTATCAGTAGATCCAGCGCATTGCAAAATGGAATTCGGAATATATCAAACGATGCATTTAGGACGTTCAAATTAAAAGCATGGTGAAGCTAATACAATGGTTAAATTTTAAGGAACCTCGTAAGCCTCAAGTCTGCAACGGAAGATGATGCAGAAGACAGACAGAATACCCTAAACCATGAAAGTACTGAAGACACACAAATGCTCGGTTCAAGCACACTCAAAACAATCAGTTTTCGTGTATAGTTTAACATCAGCCTCAATGCTTTTCAACATGGATCATGGAAGATGTCACATGAGAGACGGGAGGAAGTGAAATGGTTCATGTGACGAGGTCCGCGTGCAAAAAAAATCGCTCTTAAAAGCTTCCACTCGGGAGAACGGCTTATGCAAAGCAGTCTGAGACTTTAGGATCTCGCTGGATGTGGAGGTTTGTGCCTCTGAGCAGGAACGGTGAATTTCTTTTGCATGCCAGAATTCTGAACGGGAATAAAATATCGTACTGAATTCAGCTCCGGGCGAGTGAGGTGGCATAGAAAACGACACGAGCTCCTCGCATGGATTGAAAAGTGATTGAACGTGATGAATGAGAATAAAAGCGAGCCACATCAAAAATACATGTCAACCCACAATTTAGACCAACTTCGATTAGCAGGCAAGTGCAGATTTTGAATCGGGAAAAGGCAGTGAAACTGGACGACTGAGGCGGAAAGGGCGGGCTGCGACCAAGACATGCCAAGACTACGGCCAAGATACGCCAAGATTACGACCGAAACACGCCAAGACTACGCCCAAGATATGCCAAGACTACGGCCCGGACACGCCAATCAAATCTTCATTTCCCAATCCAGGAATGCGCCAAAACGCATCCTTTCGCGAGACCCGAGTGTGACACAAGCACGGTACGTGCCACAGATGGAAGCCGTGCATCAGCGTCTCCCATCCGGCATCTCTTCCCGCCTGGGAATTGTTGCGCCGGAGATGGGCTTTCTGGCCCGCACAGCCACCAGTGGTGGAAATGTATTTATTGTCACCGGCCCGCATCGTGCCTCGCTTTGTTGACACGACAAGCGGGTATGGGATTACTGATATGGATCAGGGGGGAACATTTGCGATGCTTGGACCCAACTTGGCCTTTATGTCAAGAAGCAATGACTTATCCAGACATGCCGATTGCCATTCTTAGCAACGAAGTGAGAGACACTTGAGTCACTATAAAATGTGAGCTGCGAGATGGAGGCACTTCCATGTTTGCGATTCCAGCCAACCTTACGATACTTAGCGGTTCCCCAGATTGCAGTGCCGTGCATTGTCACAGAGGGAAGTTCAATTGTTCGATCGAGGCTAGAAGTGATCTAAAAGTGATTTGGCCTACAAATGTGCATCATTACTGGACTTACTGTTGGCAGAAGCTGCTCCGGTTATTGATTCCAATCTAGCCGACTCCATTTGTTATTTTGATATGTTGAGAGTTGAAATGTTGAGAGTTGAAATGCTCTGTGGAGGCTATAATTGATTTTAAGAATGAATTTGTCGCAATGCTTCTATCATTCTTATGCTTGTACTCTAATCAGAATTGCTCAGCTCCAGAATCCACTCATTCCATGGAATTGTCGATAACATGCTGCTATGGTTAAACGATTTTGAGTGAACTATCAGACATTTTAGCAAACAACTGAACAATGGTGATGATGGCATTGGATAGTCAAGTTGAACATAAAAAGACCAACTATTAAATTGTCAGAAGGCATGCTATGTTTTAGTCGATCGCGCTACTCGTTAGTATCACGAACAAAAATATGATGAAGAAAAATAGTCCCCCTTCCGGCAGCCCCGGGGTTAATAGGGATCTAACACTAATTACTAAGCATGAATGGCAGAATATACCTGCATTTTCTGTCCTTATGATGCTTTAATTTCAACAAAGGAAAGGGTTGCCCTCAACAAAAGAATTCAGATATAAGTGGTAGGTCACACAACAACACGCAACACAATGAGCTGCCTATTCATTCAGCGTATCGTCACCATCGCATGCTCACCGTCGGCCGTTTTCGCAGACATCCGGCCGCGCATTCCTGTTCTGGAACGTAAATCCACGTTCCAATCCAGACCACTGCAAGATGCTTAGGATCCGATTCAGACCCCTGTCGTGTGCTTAACGTCCAATCGAGACCACCCTGTGCCGTCGGCTCGCCATTAACGCTACCATCTCCCCCACCGAGAACACCCTGTGCCGTCGGCTCGTTATTAGCTGCCATCTCCACCACCGCGACTACCCTGTGCCGTCGGCTCGACATTAACGCTACCATCTCCACCACCGCGACCACGCTGTGCCGTCGGCTCGTTATTAGCTGCCATCTCCGCCACCGAGAACACCCTGTGCCGTCGGCTCGTTATTAGCTGCCATCTCCACCACCGAGACCACCCTGTGCCGTCGGCTCATTATTAGCTGCCATCTCCGCCACTGAGACCACCCTGTGCCGTCGGCTCGACATTAACGCTACCATCTCCACCAACGCGACCACCCTGTGCCGTCGGCTCGTTATTAGCTGCCATCTCCGCCACCGAGACCACCCTGTGCCGTCGGCTCGTTATTAGCTGCCATCTCCGCCACCGAGAACACCCTGTGCCGTCGGCTCGTTATTAGCTGCCATCTCCACCACCGAGACCACCCTGTGCCGTCGGCTCGTTATTAGCTGCCATCTCCGCCGCTGAGATCACCCTGTGTGCCGTCGGCTCGTCACTAGCTGCCATCTCCACCACCGAGAACGACTGGAGCGCGATGGCAGCCCGGTACAGAGGGTGGGTCAGTCGGACCGCATTGGCAGCGATCTGCGACCGTGAGCGCCACTGAAAGTCATCACCGCACGCGGGGGGGGGGGCCAGGGGTTGGATCGTAGACAGACAGCGTCATCAAGGGAGTGGATCGACTCAGAGAGCGGCACACGGGAGTAGCACTACTCAGGGAGCGGCACACGGGAGTAACACTACTCAGGGAGCGGCACACGGGAGTAGCACTACTCAGGGAGCGGCACACGGGAGTAGCACTACTCAGGGAGCGGCACACGGGAGTAGCACTACTCAGAGAGCGGTACACGGGAGTAGCGGTACTCAGGGAGCGGCACACGGGAGTAACACTACTCAGGAGCGGCACACGGGAGTAACACTACTCAGGGAGCGGCACACGGAGTAACACTACTCAGGAGCGGCACACGGGAGTAACACTACTCAGGGAGCGGCACACGGGAGTAACACTACTCAGGGAGCGGCACACTACTCAGGGAGCGGCACACGGGAGTAACACTACTCAGGGAGCGGCACACGGGAGTAACACTACTCAGGGAGCGGCACACGGGAGTAACACTACTCAGGAGCGGCACACGGGAGTAACACCACCAGGAGCGGCACACGGGAGTAACACTACTCAGGGAGCGGCACACGGGAGTAACACTACTCAGGGAGCGGCACACGGGAGTAACACTACTCAGGAGCGGCACACGGGAGTAACACTACTCAGGGAGCGGCACACGGGAGTAACACTACTCAGGGAGCGGCACACGGGAGTAACACTACTCAGGGAGCGGCACACGGGAGTAACACTACTCAGGGAGCGGCACACGGGAGTAACACTACTCAGGGAGCGGCACACGGGAGTAGCACTACTCAGGGAGCGGCACACGGGAGTAGCGGTACTCAGAGAGCGGTACACGGGAGTAGCACGACTCAGGGAGCGGTACACGGGAATAGCGCTGCTCAGGGAGGGGCACACGGGAGTAGCACGGCTCAGGGAGCGCAAACTCTGAGCGGCAAAGCTCACGGAATGGCAAACAGAAGCGACAAAGATTATGGAATGGCATCCAGGGGCAACACGGCGCGTAAACGAAATTAGGGAGAGACGGGGATGGCATGACATTGTATGACACGGCACGAGAGCTACCACGCCTGCGGAGGAAAACTGAGCAGTGGCCATCGAAAGGGTTCAGGGAGCGGCCATCGTGACTATCCAGGGAGTGGCCACCGGGACCATCGAGGGAGCACCCATCGTGACCATCGAGCTGCATGACCTCTGCAGTCGATGCGCCCCTAAACCCCAATAACCAACCGTCCAGGGAACGGCCATCGTGACCATCCAGGGAGTGGCCATCGGGGATCATCCAGGGAGCGGCCATCGTGACCATCCAGGGAGCGGCCATCGTGACCATCCAGGGAGCAGCCATCGTGAACGTCCGGGGAGGGGCTACCGAGCGGAAGAAACATCAGACAGACATCACATCAGCATCACATCACATCATCACACATCAACATCACACCTGATGCCAGCACAAGGCGGCTGCATCCAGGGCCCGACGGCCACGGGCAACCGCAGCAATGCGACACAACTTTCAGCGAAGGGCGGCACGACGAGGTGACCACGACCTGACGAGTGTTGTGTGACGGCCTTGCATAACCCAGCGGCGACTGCGGCGTCGGCAGGGAACCGATGTAGACACAGGTGTAGCCAGGGTGTAGCCAGGGTGTATCCGGGGTGTAGTTCGGTTGTGGCTAGGGTGTCGCTCGGGTGTAGACTCGAGAGTAGCTCAGGTGTAGACTCGGGTGTAGCCCGGTTGTGACTCGGGTGTAGCTGGGGCGTGGCTGGGGTGTGACTAGGGTGTAGCTAGGGCGTGGCTGGGGTGTGGCTAGGGTGTAGCTAGGGCGTGGCTGGGGTGTGGCTAGGGTGTAGCTGGGGCGTGGCTGGGGTGTGGCTAGGGTGTAGCTAGGGCGTGGCTGGGGTGTGACTCGGGTGTAGCTGGGGCGTGGCTGGGGTGTGACTCGGGTGTAGTCGGGGCGTGGCTGGGGTGTGGCTAGGGTGTAGCTAGGGCGTGGCTGGGGTGTGGCTAGGGTGTAGCTAGGGCGTGGTTGGGGTGTGACTAGGGTGTAGTCGGGGCGTGGCTGGGGTGTGGCTAGGGTGTAGCTAGGGCGTGGCTGGGGTGTGACTCGGGTGTAGTCGGGGCGTGGCTGGGGTGTGACTAGGGTGTAGCTAGGGCGTGGCTGGGGTGTGACTAGGGTGTAGCTAGGGTGTGGCTGGGGTGTGGCTAGGGTGTAGCTGGGGCGTGGCTGGGGTGTGACTCTGGTGTAGCTGGGGCGTGGCTGGGGTGTGACTCGGGTGTAGCTGGGGCGTGGCTGGGGTGTGACTCGGGTGTAGTCGGGGCGTGGCTGGGGTGTGGCTAGGGTGTAGCTGGAGCGTGGCTGGGGTGTGGCTAGGGTGTAGCTGGAGCGTGGCTGGGGTGTGGCTAGGGTGTAGCTAGGGCGTGGCTGGGGTGTGGCTGGGGTGTGACTAGGGTGTGGCCAGGGTGTAGCCGGGGTGTAGCCGGGGTGTAGCTAGGGTGTAGCCGGGGTGTAGCCGGGGTGTTACCAGGGTGTAGCCGGGGTGTAGCTAGGGTGTAGCCAGGGTGTGGCCAGGGTGTGGCCAGGGTGTAGCCAGGGTGTGGCCAGGGTGTGGCCAGGGTGTAGCCAGGGTGTGGCCAGGGTGTGGCCAGGGTGTAGCCAGGGTGTGGCCAGGGTGTAGCCAGGGTGTAGCCAGGGTGTGGCCAGGGTGTAGCCAGGGTGTAGCCGGGTGTAGCCGGGGTGTAGTCAGGGTGTAGACTGACACCGACTGGACAATGGGGATGCCGGCAGACGCCGTCACGAGTACAATCGATGCCGGCCGGCCGCCGCACGACCGCTGCAAGCGACAATCGGTGTAGAGATGACCGCTGCAAATGACAATCGGTGTAGAGCCGACATTAGCCGGGAGGTACGTGGTGCGACTGTCGCACCTGGTCTGACTCAGGCGCTGATTATTACGGCCGCATCAGAGTCCGGGGCGGTGCGTTGTGGTCAGGTGGCGGTGGTGGTGGGATGCCACTGGCACGCCAACATGGCGACTCGGCGAGATTGCGCTCGAGACGTGACCGGATGTCGCCGGCGCGACAACATGGCGACCCGGCGGGGTTACGCTCGACACGTGACCGGATGTCGCCGGCCCGCCAACATGGCGACTCGGCGGGGCTACGCTCGACACGTGACCGGATGTCGCCGGCCCGCCAACATGACGACTCGGCGGGGCTACGCTCGACACGTGACCGGATGTCGCCGGCCCCAACATGGCGATTCGGCGGGGTACGCTGAGACGTGACCGGATGTCGCCGGCCCGACAACATGGCGACCCGGCGGGGTCACGCTCGACACGTGACCGGATGTCGCCGGCCCGCCAACATGGCGACTCGGCGAGGTTACGCTCGACACGTGACCGGATGTCGCCGGCCCGCCAACATGACGACTCGGCGAGATTGCGCTCGACACGTGACCGGATGTCGCCGGCGCGACAACATGGCGACCCGGCGAGATTGCGCTCGAGACGTGACCGGATGTCGCCGGCCCGCCAACATGGCGACTCGGCGGGGCTACGCTCGAACGTGACCGGATGTCGCCGGCGCGACAACATGGCGACCCGGCGCGGTTGGCTCGACACGTGACCGGATGTCGCCGGCGCGACAACATGGCGACCCGGCGAGATTGCGCTCGAGACGTGACCGGTCTGAAATCGCACCGGGGAATTGCCCGAGCACACACGGTGGAACGTTTATTGCATCACGTCTGGAACTCCGTGAACGGTTGAGGTGGCTGTCGTATGTGCACCTGGTGGCTTTCGATTAATGCAGGTTCATACTGCCCGACCATTTTAGCTGGTAGCTGGGTTCACAGGGCTGATTTTGGCTGTGTGTTTTGAAGAAGCTCCGGTGAAGAAATGGCCTCGACGCTTGCAGTCGGTTTCTGGCCGAAGTTTACACAGCTCGACACTTTTATCTGAACAGATGGTTCCCGTATTTGTTCAGTTTGCCAAACGTTACTAACAAGCAAACAAACTCAGCACAAAATAAACAAGCAATTGGGGGAATGTACTCTCTTAATTCATATCGTACTGACATACACTTGCCAGCCTTATTGTCACACCAACTTTCTTTGGACTCGTCCGCATTTCCACAGTGATCTTCTATCGTGATTTGCAAGTACAGATACAGTATTAATGATATTCCATAAAACATGATATTATCACTGCTGACTGCGTTTGACCAACAGCAGCTTGTTCACCGTTCATGTTATTACTCATTGCCTGGAAATGTGTGCTGTTTAGCGTCTGCGTTCGTACAGTTATTGCGATATACGCCACCTTACCGCAAGCAGTAAGTCAGAAGTAACTACATATATTTTCGACGCTATGCATCGAACCTGTATGCCACTCACGTCAGCTATGATATGGCACACACTGTATGCGAAATATTCACGGCTCAACCACTCTGTCGGGAGTGGGTCGTGGTAATTAGCTGCGATGCCGTCGTGGTAACCTGCTGTCGTGTCAATGTGGTAATTAGCTGCCGTACATTCGTGGTAATTAAAGGCCATGCCAGCGTTGTAACTAGTTGACGTCTTATCGTAGGAATCAGCTGCTGTATCGTTGTGGTAATTAGCTGCCGCACTGTCATGGTAATTAGCTGTCGTACCGTCGTAGTAACTAGCTGTCGTACCGTCGTGGTGCTTAGCTGCCGTTCCCTCGTGATGACTAGCTGTCGTAATTAACAGCCTTGCCACCCAATTATCACGCTTCAGTTTGCATAAACCATTGAAGCGTACCTGCATTTACTCGCACAAACCTTTTGGTGTTCATCCATCCCGCCCAAAAGCACGCAGATCTAGCTAGTGATTTTATCTGCAGCCAATGCTAATTTGCCACAAAGCCGGCGCAGGCACCGCCACCAATGCATCCAGACAGCTAAGCACGTACAAAATCAGCTCATTCAAGCACCCTTGTTCCTTTAATGACGTTTTTAACCGGCCTCGACTCCATCTTGTGAGTCCAGATATGGTAATCTAAATTGATCTAATCTGATTATGTAAAAGAAAGTAGTGCCGTCAGACGGGTAGGTCGACCAGAAACTGCGCTGCTCAAGGAGACTGCAACTGGAGGTTCGGTGCTGGGATACATTTTGTTGGGCACGTTGACGGTACTTGTGCGCGTTGACGAAATTGCGCTATTCGCTAATTAATCTGCTGATGCCCTGGCTGGATGCTGACGTTCAGTAAGTTGCTGGTGCCAACAGCTGCCGGTGCTGCTAGCATGCCGACAAATAGATGGGCATGCATGCTTACTCAGCATGCCTTACTCAACATGCCTTACTCAACATGCCTTACTCAACATGCCTTACTCAACACTTCGCAGCTTGCTGGAGCACGCTTAGGTGTCGCAACGGCGCGCAACTCAAAGCTACTGCTGCTCAAATCCAAGTTGGTGAAGGACGCTTAAGCACGGTTGATACGATATGGAAGCTCTGCCGCTGATATGCAGTGAGCCAACACACCGCATATAGCAACGGGCATATACTGTAAATGCCTTCCAACAGTGCATTGGTAATATATGTATCGGTTCGAAGCAACAATGATATACTGTAAATACCCTCATCATTGCACTGGTAATACATGTACCGATCCGGAGCAACGGGCATCTACTATAAGCAGTTTACGACAGCTTACTGGTAATATATGTGCCAGTCTGTAGAAAACACAAATATTTAATTGCGAATAGCCTAGTCGGTGGACAACAAGATGACCTCCTGGGTCGCTATAAAACCGACAACAACGGACCCGCTAGGAGTCGCATAGCTGCATGCATTTCCAAGCCAACTTGTCACCACTAATTGACGATGACGATTCCGGAATAACAAAAAAGACCGCCTCTTCTCTGCGGAAGGAAAAAAGGAGGAAGGAAGAAGGAAGTCTTATGGAGAGGAACACATTTCCTCGGGGAACAAGTTGGCTTAGCAGAGAGGAAGTTGAGGGCGGGGGTCACTGGAGCTCACTTTTTCGTCTCAAAACGGTGTTTATTTATGCAACATAAACGACTTTGGCCGAAACATCCGTTATGCCAGGGACGGGGTGCACTCGAGTCTTTCTCAATGGGCACGTTTTCCGGCAGGAGAAATACCACCTTTCTATGGTGGAGCATGACCCAGTACCCCTCCCGCCTGTATCCGCCTCTGCATTGAAGCGACAGAATACTTGTACCTCATCAGAGTCGACAAAATATTTCCGTGCCAAAACCGAATGGACTGATTAATGTAAGCGCATGATTAGTCCAGCTGTGACACGGAAGCTTGCCGCGTTAGAGGCGCTGCCTGTCCCATGTGTACAGGTTCACTTTGTTGGAAAAGCCAAGAAGGAATTTCACAGCGGAGGTGTACGGCGTCGCAGCCAGGTCTTAATCTCCCTGCGAGAGGTGCTACTTGGTCAAACACGGACAGCACGTAGTGAAAATTTCACCAGAATTGCACGCGGAAAAAAACGACAACCGCAACTCGCCATCGATGGTTAAGTTATGATTACGCTCGGCGAAGGATTCGGTTTGCTTTGGCAATATGTTCCTAGTCGCAAGGGAGACTGTTCCCACCCTCATGTGAGCATCCATAGTGAGCTTAGGTACGAAAACATATCAACCGTGGGCATCACCTAGAACCCCAGAGTCTCTCCATCCTTTCACGGGTCGCGCTTTGCATAATTTAAGACGGGCGAGTTCCCCTGCGATGCTGAAGTGAACCCTCAACGTTAAAATGCGCCCATCCAGCGCATAGCAAAAGATCCATCCCCACCCCGAACCGCCAACCTAAGATCTTAAGGTACCATGATTCTGCCTCAATTTTGCATCAACGAACTTAATGTGACCATGAAATCCTTGTCTTCAAACGATGACCCTGTTTCCCTCCCCCGTGCAATCTCATGAACAACAAAAAACAAATACACAACGAAGCCGAGAACGGCACTGAACAACGAACCGAAATATGTCAACGAAGATACCATGACATGAAAATGCATGAGTCGCAAGCTAGACAGCAAGTGTCACAAGTCACACACCACGACCGGATGTCAGCTCCGTCGTTACCCAAGCACGGCCCGGGTGGCTGCCTCCACCTCCGCACGGGCGACAGTCGGGCAAAGCTACCAGGCCTCTGCGACGACCACATATGTCAACATCGATTAACACAGCGCCCGAGCACTCGACGGCCCTTGCTCCGTCCGCCCCGTAAACACGGGCTCCGGGAGACTGTCGCCGTCCGCCCCGCAAACACGGGCTCCGGAAGACTGTCGCCGTCCGCCCCATAAACACGGACACCGGGAGACTATCCGCCGTAAACACGGGCTCCGGGAGACTGTCGCCGTCCGCCCCGCAAACACGGGCTCCGGAAGACTGTCGCCGTCCGCCCCATAAACACGGACACCGGGAGACTATCCGCCGTAAACACGGGCTCCGGGAGACTATCGCCGTCCGCCCCATAAACACGGACACCGGGAGACTGTAGCCGTCCGCCCCGTAAACATGGGCTCCGGGAGATTGTCGTCGTCCGCCCTGTAAACATGGGCTACTGGAGACTGTCACTGTGATGCCCTAAACACCGGCTCCGGGAGACTGCCGCCGCCCGTCGTAAACACGTGCTCCGGGAGACTGTCACTGTGATGCCCTGAACACGGGCTCCGGGAGACTGCAAAGGCGGGCTTTGCATAGCGGAGCTTGTTGTATTTGTTCGGCCGATTTTTTTTCATGCAACGCCATGCCCGTAATGTTAAACTTCAAGTAATTTGGAGGACGCATTGTCCCGTCCCCCACTGTGGTGACAGCCATTGCAATATGACGTCTTTGCTTGTGACTTGAACCTCATACTGTACCTTTTGCACTTTAAAAGATATGAGATCTCGTGACGTCACGAAAAAGGAGACTCTCGATAAATGAGAGGTAAATCTTGAACGTGTGTTCCCACCAGTGTGTAGTTTGTCACCTATCTTCGACGTCACTGCAGGTGTGACCAGTCACATAGATCACCTGTGCGCATAGTTTTAGAAGATATCTCTGAATACTTTTTATTGGCTGCTGTCATACGTTCTGCATGCTTAATGCATATCCTAACGGCATCAAAAGGCAACTAACTCGTCGCAATCGGGTTTCTGCCGCCTCTTTGGAAGCCAGCATCTTGTAGGAGCCGTGCCTTCGCTCTGCCCACGCCTAGATGCGAGTGCGTGGGTGGTTGTCTCCCAACGTCTCCCATGGGGCACAGCTACCAAACTAAATACGAAAGCATGCCGTTGCAGTTGCCGTCGCCTCCTGCACCAGCAATAATAACACATTTTGGATGTGTGTTGATTCAGCGTTCTGCTGAGCCGCAGGATAAGCGTCGGCGACATCACACGCCACTTATACCAGACGACGTAAAGTGGCGCTAGTTCGCGATTTAGGCGAGAAGATAAATGGACGTTGTAGTCGAGCAACGCCGCTCGACAAAACAACCGCTGTGTCCGTGAGGCCGGTCTGTCGACAAATTGTGACAAACTAGCATGGCTCTACCTCTCTAGAGGGATGAATTGCTGGGCGTGCATGGGCGTAGAAAATCTAAATGAAACTCCCGCACCGAAGACTTCTCACGACATCTCCAGGAAGCATCGGGTTTGTAGGAAGTGTTGCAACTCAGCTACATCAGCTCTCTCACTCAGTGAAGAAGCGTCCGTTGTCCGTGCCACTGCATCACTACGTGCAGCGCTCTCGCCATGGAAGAGGCGTCCGTTGTCCGTGCTACAACATCGTTGTCAATAACCGACGAGCATATCCGAATTTTCACGATGTCGCAAACACATAGCTTAATGGATTAAGATGCCATGGAAAGCGCAATTTAAAGCTTGGTCAAGTTCACGCAGCTCTTTTACTTTGCGTGAATCTCGGAAGCCATACTGTTGAAGACGACAGGTTCAGGTGTTTGTTTTGAAATTGCAACTGCTGCGGTTGAAAGACCGGCTGATGTCGTCGATGTCGTCGTGTCGGACAGTCGGATCTCGGTGTGCAGACAGCTGAATTTTGAGTGCATACTCCTTGGTCTTGTAATCCAGGATAGTGGACCTTGGAGTCCACACTGCCAGGCCTTGGACTTTGAACCTTGAAGACCGCTTGAAGACCGCTGAACCTTGAAGTAGGGATCGCCAAAATTCGGACTCCGACTGCTTAACCTTGAAATCCACACCATCGAACCTTGGACTCCCCACGCTGAATCTTAAAGTCCAGACTGCCTAACCTTGGAGTCCATGCTGGTGGATTATTTTAGAGTCTTGCCTGCTTGACCCAGCAGCACAAATGCATTGGTCTAGAGACAATTTCACCGATACCGGTTCTCCCGAGGGGCTAAGAGGAGAGTGGAGAATATGCATCGGCCATGAACATACCTGAGGATTACTTTGCTCGGACGTGGAATATTCCTCCAATTGTTCGTCACACCAAGAGTGAGTACGCCAACACAAGTAAGCACGACAACACCACTGGCGGATCCAGGGGGGGGGGGGGGGGGGGCATTCCGTCCATGCCCCCCCCCAAGCGCTTCAAAGGGGGGCATAGTGTCTTTTGCCCCCCCCAAACCAATAAAAGTAAACTAAATTAAAATGCAGTAACCTTTGCGGAGGTTAAAAAATAGCTTTCCGGGTGAAATAATCTCCAATTTTAAAGGTATTTTGTTATGATTGTTTGGAAGCCCAATATGGTAGCATAGTAGATTCTGACACATCGAGGGTTCTATGCTGTTGAAGTTCTGCTTACAGCAAGAGATGACGAAATCAGCAGTTTCATTATTCCTTCGTCAGATAGGTTCATGAAGTTTGTTTGAAGTTGAAGTTTGTTTATCCAGTAACGGGCAAGCGGACCCAGTGAGCCAGATTTCGAAAGCGGAATTTGAACAGGATGTTTTGTGCGAGTGACCAGTTGAGCCCAGTTGAGCAGCATGTTTCGTATGTTGGTGTTGGGGTTGCTAAGATGAAGAGACAGGCTACATTCACTAGCGGATCCAGGGAGGGACCATTCCGGCCATGGCTCCCCCGAAGCGTTTAAAAGGGGGGGGCCATAGTGTCTTTTGGCCCCACGAAACCAACCGAAGTAAACTGAATGAAAATGCAGTAACATTTGCCGAGGTTAAAAAATATCGTCTGGATGAAAGAATCTCCAATTTTAAAGGTATTTTTTATAATTTTTTGGAAGCCAATATGGTAGCATAGTACATTCTGACACGCATCGAGGGTTCTATGCTGCTCAAGTTCTGTTTACAGCAAGAGTTGAGAAAATCGGATCTGCCAGTGTGTACACGTGCACGAACGTTGACGTGGTACAAGACGTTAAACGTGAACATGAACGTTTTGGTAAACAAGAACACAAATCCCGTAACTTAGAAGCGGTGGAGGTAGGCTGGGGCCCCTACACAGGAAATTATGTTGTCATTAATTATTATTGTAAAAAATGGGTCCATTTGACAAATAGTGGTAGAAATCCGATGCTTTTAACCAAAAATAGTGGGAGAATGGGCACCTTCCAAATCCTTTCGACCCCTCCTCTGATGCAATTCCTAAGTACGCCACTTGGGGGAGAGGGAGGGGGGCTGACGCCGAAAAACGAAAGTTTCCCCCCCCCCCCAAACCGGTGTGCTAGATCCGCCAGTGGACAACACCAACACGAGTAGTCCTTTTCGCAGAAGACGCGACAGGGAAAAGTGAGCAAGTTGCACACCACAGCTGTGTCTGGCAGTGAGCCAGCGAATACGTCTCATCTGGAGGATGATCCATATCGGTCTTTGTCTGTGCTTCCGGCCATGTCACTTTGTGGGCTTCCCGGCCGGAAGCGCACCCGGTAATTGAATTACTGGCGGGAAATGCCATCACTCGTGCAATAAGTCGCGCGAAAGTGTGACTCGTTTTTAGAAATATTACATCAAGACAGACACTGCAGAGACGACGACGTTCTTCTTTGTAGTGCGTCTGGAGTGTGGTTAGCGCGCCGGAGATTGAGGACTTACCATAGTCGGAGGGAGGAAAAGGGTGTTTAGCGTTGGTTGGGTTGATATAATCAGAGCAAGGCAGAGGGTGTTCGGCGTAGCCATTGATCAGATTCGTAGCGTACAGTAGATCCAACGAATACGAAACGCATGCGCATCAAACTTGCTTATAAGCTGAAAGTAGAGAAGCCGTCGAATTGGTCAATTTCTTGCATGTGGACAAGACACGTCCATCCACTTTCAGCTACTTTGCGCTTTCCACGCGAATCCACAGATGCCATGATTGAGTTAATACAGAAAATGCAGACTTGTATTGAGGCAATCCACAATGAACTTGTGGCTGTAGCAACCTCGCGTTAAAATGAGAAGAAAAAAAACAGCAGAATGGGAAAGGTTGTAATCCCCGAACAGTCACACCGGTGATCATACATGTAATAAGTTGTGTTCACGAACCGGTAAGGCGCATCCCTATACGGTTATGCATCTAAACACAGAAAGAAGGGCTATTGAAGAACTGGATATACTACATGAATTAGCCTTAAGTGTCGCTGGAATTGGCGAAGTGTTCAGCATGTACTCACCAGAGGAGCACGTTCCAGACGGGGTGATCAATAAACCCAGACCATCCTCCAGAACATGCAGCACGGGAACCATCCGTTTTCCAGTCGCGTGGGACCATCTTGTGACAATCTCAAGCCACGTACGATCACTTGGCGACACTCCTATATATGATGATGTAAGATCGCCTAATGACATTTTCCCCATTTTTATATCTTTCAGAGATTGATGGCGTCACCTACGACGTCAGATCTTTTTTTAAATCTTTTGTTTTATTTCATACCGCATCGACAGCCTTTCAGTTGCGACACAATAGCACACAGTACACAGTACACAATAGCACAGTAGTAGTACACGCAAGCTATTTATCTTCCCATACGTTCACATTTGCGTAGTTGCCAATGCTCATCTCATTCAGTCCAAGTTCCATCATATCTCCATTATTCTCGCATCTATTACAAGATCATTCATCTCAAATGTACCAGTAGATCCAGGCCATACTAAATCCAGCCCAGATGAAACGGACTCATCCTAGCGCTCTTCCAATTGATATTGACAGCCGATACCCAGGTTGCTCTGACCGACCAGGATCGCCAGAGGTGATCCTGTAAAACCTCCGCATCACAATAACCGCATCAGACTGCCCAATGTGCGGTGGAACTGTTCCAGCTTTCTCGCCTTCGTTGCAATGCATTCATCAACTTTTATTGGTTGAAAAACCTCGATTTAAACTCTACAAACGTCAGATCTCCGTCCCATTCAGCTTCTTATTCAAAACAGATTGCTTTGCAAGAAGTACGACATAGTTGACAAACTCAGGAGCATCGAAACATCCAAACTGTAAGTGCTCCGGGCAATTTCTCAGTCGGTTTCTGCTCAATCTACCCAGCCTGGCTATTAACTGCCGCCAAAATGGCCCTACTGACCGACATCTCAGAAAAAGTGACTTATGCTGTCTTGTTCGGGACAGAACTTACATTGCGGTGAATTAACTATTTTTGTATCATACAAAAACTTTTGTGTAGGTATGTATCTGCTCAATATTCGGTACTGCAGCGTCTGAAGCTTAGTCGACACACAGCACTTATAAGGAAGGTTATAGATCTGGACCCATTGTCTTTCATTGAAAATGAGGCGTGCCTAATGCCACTTATATCCTTAATCACGAGAGACCATCTGATGGTATATATTTATCCCTAATCACGAGGGACCACCTGATGACACTTCCATCCCTGATCACGAGCAACCACCTGTTGGTATTCCTATCGCTGGTCACGGGGGCGTCCTAACGGCACTTCTGTCACTGTTCACAAGGGAACAGCTGATAACACTTCCATCTCTGACCACCTGTTAGAGTTCCCATTAGAGTAGAGGTGAGTCCCACCTGTTATAGTATAGTTATCCCACCTGTTAGAGTAGAGGGGACCACCTGTTAGAGTTCCCATCCATAATCACTGGGGACTGCACCTGACGGCACTTCCATCCCTGATCACTAGCTCCCGACAGCACTTCCATCCCTGATCACTAGCTCCCGACGGCACTTCCATTCCTGATCACTAGCCCCCGACGGCACTTCCATCCCTGATCATTAGCTCCCGACGACACTTCCATCCCTGATCACTAGCTCCCGACGGCACTTCCATCCCTGATCACTAGCTCCCGACGGCACTTCCATCCCTGATCACTAGCTGCCGACGGCACTTCCATCCCTGATCACTAGCTCCCGACGGCACTTCCATCCCTGACCACTAGCCCCCGACGGCACTTCCATCCCTGATCACTAGCTCCCGACGGCACTTCCATCCCTGACCACTAGCCCCCGACGGCACTTCCATCCCTGATCACTAGCCCCCGACGGCACTTCCATCCCTGATCACTAGCTCCCGACGGCACTTCCATCCCTGATCACTAGCTCCCGACGGCACTTCCATCCCTGATCACTAGCTCCCGACGGCACTTCCATCCCTGATCACTAGCCCCCGACGGCACTTCCATCCCTGACCACGAGCGGTCACCCGACGACACCTATATTCACAGTCACGAGGAACTACCTGATGACATGTCTCTTCCTTCATGTCTCTTCCTTAAAGGACTAGATCAGGTCAATTTATATGGCGCTCTTCAGTTTAGAGTATCACATAGGGGTCATCAATTCAGGTTAGACAAGTTGAGGTGTAGGACAGTTAAGCGACAACAGGTCTTCAGTCAAAGGGTTGTTGATCAGTGGAATGGGCTGCCTGCTGATGTTGTGGAGAGTTCCTCATTGAATGTATTTAAAAGTAGGGTGGACAATTTTTTTAGACAGGAAAATCTAGTTTTTTAGTTCTAATTTGTGATGGATGGGTTGAGACTTATGTTAAGTAAGTGTGCACGGCACAGACCACTTTAAGCAGGCATGTATGCAGTTTGAAAATTATTGATAAGGCATTCAATCCACATGTGTTAAGAGAGATCAGGGGAATAGGGCTGGATAGCTAGGGTAGATAGGCATTGATAGGTGTGTGGGATATTGGAGGACTGGTTTCTTCAGGATGTGGGATGGTTGAGGAGAGTCTTTTTACCAGGTTTATAGTATCTTCCATTTACAGACTTAACTGGATGAGCCCTTGGGTCTCTTAATAAGTCTAAACGCTTTATAACTTTGTATAGGGTGTACCTAACAGTGGATTCAGCACCTTCCTTCGGGATGTGATACTGATGAGATTGTCTATGGTAGCACAATGGGTAGGATGGGAGGAGTTTGTAATTGTTCAATGTGTTATGCAATAGCAAGTGAATGGTGCTAGATAGGCTGGGATATATAGCTTCCTAGGAATAAATTAAATTCCTAGAATCTTGAATCTAGGAATTTAAATTGAATTCCTAGAATCAATCCTTTATCTTAAATTCCTAGAAACTTGAGATAAAGGATTGATTGGGGTGAGAGTATGTATATTCCTAGTACCTTTTCTAGATAGGCTTAACCCAGATGGGCCCCTGTGGCTGTTATTAAGCCTTAGCACTTTATGACTTTATGACTTCCTGGCCACCAGGGGGCAGCCGACGCCTACCGCCTCCGCCGGCAGCCGAGTCACGTTCCGTGGCGGAAACCGGCCAGATTTCCGGCGTCGGAGCCCAACCCACCGGCGACAGAGACTCGGCGGAGCGCCGCTGGCGATGTCCGGGCTGAGCCTGCCGACACCTGCTCCTCGGCTTCCCTCCTGCAGCGACGTCGCGGCCCAGAAGGGACGTCATCAACACATGGGAACTGCCAGCCGTCATTTGCCACCATTGCCGTCATTCGGAACTGCCAACGGAATGGGCGCCGAGTGATCAAGCCTGGTCGATGCGCCCTAAAACTCAAATGGCCAGCCATCCAACTCTTAACGGAGTCAGAATGGTGACATTTGTATGCGACGGTTAGCTCTGATGCTGTTTTGTTGCGGGCGGACACGAAAACCCGGCAGTTGGTGGGCCTCGAACGCATAATATTCCGTTCCGAATCGAACGGTTGGGCATTAAGCCACTGTGCCGCACCGTTAATTCGTACCGGGACACAGTCAGTGGCGCTTCATCGGCTCCGGTGGACAGCGATGTCGCACGTGCACCACTGATGTCAACGGGTGTGGGAAGCTGATCTGCACGGGGAATTCGTGTGAAATGCAATGGCATGCCACTGATATTAACGCACGGAAATATCTCCCATTCCTTCGCTGCCGCACACTTCTTTATTCAGCAACCATTGCCGCTCTCAGGAGTGGTGACAACGCACGCTGAGAGTAAACTGTGATAGATGGCGCCCATGAATCACGCCATACTTGTCACATGCACCTGAAGTCTATTGAAACCGGCTCCATAAGATATTAGCTACCTGACATATTGCACTTAGTGCACCATTATTAGAACATGGAACAATTCTGATAGCAATTTAAGTTATAGTGCAGCCTTTCTTTTATATCCGTTGACTTTGAGTTCGTAGACGCAGAGTTCGATAGCATATCAAAAATTGGATGACCAGGTGGTCCCATCTCGTGAGATAACTAGGTTTTAGGGAACAGCAGTTTTCGGTAGTTGTTTGCAATTCCTAGATATATTTAGTCCACATAATGCTCGTTTCAAGCCATGCTTCTTTTCGGATCTTTCTAAAGCGTAATTGGGCTGGCAATTGTGCTCTTCGGAATTAAATCCAACCACTTACAAGGCCGCTCTCAGCAGATGATTGGCTGGGCATGACTTGGGGATAGACATCATACCAGCAAGCTCCTAACATGTCGGGAAATCACACGCCTGTGACCTACATCTCTCTCCCTGACGGATGCCCCCGGGCAATATGTCGGACATTGTCATTGCGCCGGGCTCCTCCGCGTGGAGGATTTTTTGTTCGCCGCCGCGCCCTCCCGGGAGGCATTACCTGGCGCCGCCGCGCCGCCTCCGCTAACGATATGACGGCTCGGCGGCTCTCAGAGGGATTGCTAATGCAGTATTGCGGGGCAGAGGAGCAAAAGAAGAAAATAGACGCGTCCTCATACACGACGCATGTGCCTGCTGGCTGCTGAGCAACCCAAAGCTTTCAAGCCGATATTCCAGCCGAAGCCTGGCTGCAAAGCGATTTGCTCCGAAGCAGCCGAAAACTCAGCCTAAAATTGCAGCCTGCAGCCTACAATTTGCAGCCTGCAATTGCCAAGTTTCGAACTCAACGCATTCTGACCATAACCATGCCGTCGAAGGAACGCACAAGGAGCGCATCATATTTTGTGCATATCGTTGTTTTTTTGTAGCTTCTGAACGCTCGCCGTAACAATCCCGAACTTCGGGACTGTCCTGGCATCTTTGCTTGATGTGTTGCATCCGTAGAGCTGGTTGATGGCTGATCTCCAGTCGATCGCTGTTCCTCATGTTCCGAGGGGTGCTTTGTCGCTGATGTCGCTGATGTCGCTGATGTCCTGCAAGTCGTGCACAGCCAACGGCGGATCCAGAAGACTGGTTTTAGAGCGGTTCGGGGCGGGGGAGCAATTTCTAGTTTTCAGGTTTTGAAAAGCTCTTCTGATTTGAAAAGCTAACATTCGGTGGGTCTGTTTGGAACAATGTTTTCTAAATTGTCCAATATTTTTGGAAAATCCTCTATTTTCCAATATTCCAATATTTTCCAGACGTTTATATATATTTCGAAACTGGCTGGTACATTCTGACTGGCAAACAAATTGGCACCAGGCTCCCAGTGGTCTTCCACAGCAGTATTCAGCCAAGTGTCGCTCTCGTGCGTCTCGGCTCGCCTCCGTTTACCTAAATGGCAATACCTTCTATGATTGTTTTTCCCCCCCCCCTCCCCAAGCCGGCCCTCCCCTTCCTTTTTTTTTTTTTTTTTTCCCGACAAACGCCCCCCGGCGGGGGGGGGGAAAGAAAGGTGGGCGGGGGGGGGGGTTTGGTCCGCCCCTGCGGGTTTGGGTTAAAAGTTTTTTTTGTGTTTGCAATTCGGACCCAGCGTCTACAATTGTATGAATAACACACCCAAGACGTGTCTTATCTCAACACTCATACGCCGTCTCCCTCCCCTAGCCGTCTACATCGGTGGCGGTCGGTGCCCATCCCCTCGCCCGTCAACTGGCCAAGCAGGGGAGGGAAGCTGGGATAGCGGCGATAGCGCTCGGCGCGCGAGGAGATGCTTTGGAGCAAGTGTACGCAGGGGCGGATACAAGGAGGGGGAGGGCACCGAGGGCATGTGCCCCTCCATTGGATGGTGACGTCCCTACGACCGGGAAAAGGTGCCACTCTGGAAAGGATCGTGTGCACCCCGCCCCCTCTATTTTTTTTGTCAGCCAGAGGCGCCCTCTGAAAGGAAAAGGCGGTCATTTGGAAGGAAAGGCGCTCCTCCGGGAAGGCCCCAATGCACGTCACCTCTTCGCGTTTTTCACCCGGAAGCGCCCCTCGGAAGGCAAGGCCACCCGGCGCCCCTCCGGACATGTGCCCCCCCCCCCCCCATGGCAATTCCTGGATCCAGACTGAGTGTACGTAGACAGTATGAAGATGCCCGCCATTTTGAGAACTGATTCTGGTATTAAAATGTGCGGGGAATCAAAAAGTTATGTTTATTTTAATATCATAGGTGTCATTATTATATACATGAAATGCCAAAATTAGCTTTCATCAACAAGATATCACATTTCAGGGTATTCACGATTTTTCCTTTCAACCGATACTCCAGTTGAATTTCCATCGCTTGATACTAAATGTATGTCTATATTCGAAGAACTTTGTGAGATGCTGGCGTTGGAATGGTACCTTTTTAATGCTAAGAATAAGAACATGTCCATAACAAACAAAAAACCTACTTCCCATTGGCCTCAGACTCTCATAAATGTGGCTAGAGCTACAGAAAAGCCCATGCACCAATTTCCATGCAAACTCCCAGGGTGGGGTTTTGAAATTGTTTCTTCAGGAGTTGAGTTGGCGTAGAATGACACTATGCCCTGTCTAGGACACAAGCAAAGCAAATTACTACAAATCCATCCTTCATGCACGTCCTACACGTTCATAAATATATATCCGACACTTGCCGCATGTTCAAGCTGCTCAAACAATAACCCATTAGCACTACAATTTACGAGTGGTCTGGACATTGGTTAATTTAATTAAATGGCATTTCTGGGAATACGGGATAGCCATTATCGCTGGCATAAAATGGGAAGAAGAGCAAAGGTGCGGATTAAATTGGGACACCGCCACATATAGGTACCATTCCGACGGGTCAACCAAAAATGATGACCAAAAATTTGAATTATAATTGACGCATATACTATTGCAAGTAGGCACTTCGTAAGGGCATGATCAAAATGCACATGTCATGGACATTATTCTGCAAGTAGCGATAACTGGCTTACGCACCCTGACGGCTGTTTACAGCATATATTCTCTGTGGTCACCACCACGAGAGAGGCACAACTCGACCGGCGACTGGGCGGACTCGATGGCTCGGTGGCGCATGTCTGTCGGCATGGCACACGGCAGCAGCGCCTAGCGCCTTCTTGACGTCACAGAGGTTCTTGGGATCCAGCTGGTACACATGGACTCTGTGATGACCCTATAGGAAGAAATCAATGCGGTGAGATCTGGTGAATTTACTGGCCGGACAAACTTGGTTCCACAATAGATCCGGTGTTCTTCGGAAAGATCTTGGATCTAATTCGGGGCCTCTTTGGCCATGTGTGAATATGTGCCGTCTTGCTGAGACCGCATGCATTTCATGTGGTTTTTGTGAATGGCGTTGGCACGCTTCCATAATTTGCCAAGGGTTGTCCTGGTAACGCTGCTGGCTGACGGTAACTGTGTTGCTGTCGCCGTCCTGTAACCACAGCAGGCGCGCACCCAGGATTTTTCCATGGGGGGGGGGGCGGACCGAAAAGGGCACTTGGCCGGCTCCAAAAGGGCACTTTTCCGGCCCGGGGCACACTGGAAGGTTTGCTGACCGGGGGGGGGATGGCGTGAATTTTCCATTGGACACGTTATATGTTATAGCACCGAACCCTTGTATTTACAATAATATTTCCAAAAACATGCAGCCTGCATGCATTATGTCGTGAGATGAAGGTTGCCCGCTTACCTTTGATGTAAAAGTACGCAGGATGTGGATTTCTGGAAAGGATGATAACAGCTGACACGAAGGCGATGGTCCTGAAGGCAGGTGACCGATGGGCACTTTTGCGCCCAAACCCAAAAGGGCACTTTCTGCCGAGGGACACTTCTCGATCTCGACCTAGGGAGAGGAAGCCGGGCCCCTTGGGCACCACACACCGGTGCGCCTATAGGCACAGGCCACAGGGTAGGGCACAGGGTAGGGCACAGGGCAGGGCACAGGGCAGGGCACAGGACAGGGCACAGGGCAGGGCACAGGGAAGGGCACAGGGCAGGGCACAGGGCAGGGCACAGGGCAGGGCATGGGGCAGGGCATAGGGCAGGACTCAGGGCAGGGCACAGGGCAGGGCACAGGGCAGGGCACAGGGCAGGGCACAGGGCAGGGCACAGGGCAGGGCACAGGGCAGGGCACAGGGCAGGGCACAGGGCAGGGCACAGGGCAGGGCACAGGGCAGGGCACAGGGCAGGGCACAGGGCAGGGCACAGGGCAGGGCACAGGGCAGGGCACAGAGCAGGGCACAGGGCAGGGCACAGGGCAGGACACGGGGCAGGGCACGGGGCAGGGCACAGGGCAGGGCATAGGGCAGGGCATAGGGCAGGACACAGGGCAGGGCAGAGTTCACGGTACAGCACAAGGCACAGGGCAGGGTACAGAGGCAGGGCACAGGGCACTCTTAGATCAAAAGGGCACCTAATTGGGACAGGCATAGGACAGGAAAGGGCACAGGGGAATATCATTTTTAGGCCAAAAGGGCAGTTTTGGGCCCAAAGGGCACCTTTGGCACAGGCGGGGCACATAAGGCAGGTGATTTTTGGGCTAAATTTGGGACATTCCGGCCAAGAGGGCACTTTTCGGTCAAAAGGGCACTTTTGGCCAAAAGGGCACTTTGGTCTCATGGGGGGGTGGGGGGCCCGGGCCCCCGGGCCCCCCCCCCTCCGGTGCGCCTATGAACCACAGATACCCAACCCAATGCCCCTGCTGCTGAGCACACCCCAACTGGCGACTTCGTTGTCGTGCCGAGGCTTTTCTTGAACCGTGTCGCGGGCTTCCCGGCCGATCAAAGCCGGCTCTTCGGTGAGTTTACGGTGCCATCGAGAACTGAAAACGCGCTTCGTCCGAAAAGCACATGTTGTGGACTAAGTTGGACGATTCAGTCGCTTGGTCGGAAAGCCGCACCGTGCACGTTCCACGTCCAGCTATATTTTTGGCTGATGGCGTTCGCCTGGTCGCTATTCTATTAGGCTTCAACCTCAGGTCCTTCGGCAAGATTCCATCCGGCGAGGTTCTGCAGGTGGTGGCTTCTGGCGTGAAACGTCGAGATGTATTTGTTGGATTTGCATTGTCCAGGTCACCTTGCTGATGTATTCTGGCGTTCGCGATCTAAGATTGCTGGGCTAAGATTTGACTAAGATTGCTTAGATCTCCGTCGCGCACAAATCGCTGAGTCAATCTTAAAAGACAATTGTATGATGGAACTACGAGTATTCGCGTCTTAAAATGAGCCCAGTGTTTTCTTTGTGTTAATATCACGGATTTCGCACACCAGTAAAATTGAACTACCTTGACTTTCTCCTTTGCGGGAAGAATTGCCAGCACTAATCAAATGGACGTGAAAACAAATTTACACTTATCGGAGGAACTTTTCCTTAACCTAGGGAAAAATTCAAGCGATTTGCTCACGTATTTTTTTCCTTATGAACGAAAACAAATCTTGCCATCTATTTGATGCAATAGTACTGTCTCTCTAAATGGTATTAAATTAAACCTAAACACATCCTGACATATTTCAAGCGTTTTTGACGCATCAGAAGCGTCCCACGGACCATAATTTTGTTGCTAAAGGAGGAATATTGAGATCAGATGATATAGACTTTCCTTCATGCTGAAAGTCCACCCCTGCCATCATACACAAAAAATGTTTTGTATCCAAAAATGTCTACGTCTTTTCACAAACAATGGTGACATCATTACCCCCACAAAAAAAAACCCAAGAGGGCATATTCGATGCTATCTAATTCCATCTGGACATAACGGATCTGTCACTCGTATAACCTGTTCTTTTTTCAACACATAGTCGACTATAATTAGGCTCATGTCATGGGCTTCATCTACCGAAACCACTTACAGACGCAACTGCATTACCGAAAGAGACATCTTGAGATTAGATGTAAGCTTTTGTGCTCCTCGGTCCATATCTGCCATTGCATTCATAAACATACTATTGTTTGCAATGCAAATCTTGTCGCCCTTTCAGTGCTATGAACTATAGTGTATAGGACTAAAGGGGCTACGCGAATTTAACACCAATAAGAGAGACAATACGATTGAATGAAATGGCTGGCAATATTAGTTTTCGTCCCGAAGGGAAATAATATTTACAATATATTCACCCCGAAAGACGATAATTTAAGGCTATATGCTCCATCTCCTTCTCTTTTTGGTAGCCCTAACGCCACCGTTATCACACTTTTCATTCTTCCTTTGGAGTATTTACGATACATTTTACAAGCATTTACATTGATAACGGGGCGAAACGGGATCCATAACCAAGGACAAGGTAAATCACATCTGCGTGCTCTCCAGAAGCACAAGGGAATGTCGAGGAGATGCCTTCCGACCCACTTTTTCGAACAACGCTGTGATTGGGAACAAAGTGGTGGCCAGATAAAAATATGCCGGATAAAAGTATGCCAGATAAAAATATGTCGTTCGGCTATCCGGTGGTGCAGCTGGTGAAGCAAAACCGGCAATGGATGGAATAGTGTTATCAAGTTGTGTAGAAATTGTTTTGATACGTCAGGCTATGGCAAAGCCAGTTCGTTTTTAGCGGGAATTAAATAATCGTGGGTTAAATTTGCACCCTGCAATGGTGCGAGTTGATTGCTCATATCTCGATTACAAAACATCGTGGCTACAACAATCCGTACAATTTTGAACGTCGAAATGCCACAGAAATCCTGCAGCACCACAGCATCGTAACCGGATGTGATGCCAGGCCTTGTCATTTTAGTCCCCACAAGCTTGTTTGTGCTTTCTGCGATGTTCCCCGGTCTCGGCCACCTCGAACGACCTCCCGCTCCGGATGTTTGCGTCGCGCCGACCACCGCTCGACGCGGACCGCGACCGTTTCCGGTTTTACGGTCGTTCGACGTCCGTCTAAAACGAAATGTAAAAAGTCGAGAATCGCGGTCCGTGCTGCCTTCCCGACGGACGTCGAAGGTGCGTTCGTGGCGCAGCTGCATGGTGTTGCGCCCATGCAGGCTTCACTGAAAGCCGAAACAAATTCCATTTTCGGACAAGCGTCTGACAGATGCACATTCTCGCTCCTGCGTATCCGCTAGACACGGTTCACGGCTCGTCGAAAACGGATGCACGCAGGCGATTTTTCGGAATCCGCACGACCTGAAACTGGCACCGTATGCAACGCTCTGTAAGCAGTGGCTCCGCTGTCCAGTTTTCCCATAGCTGCGTCCGTATTTTTATCTCCTAAATTCGGTCCACGACAACGTTCACTCAATTCAAAAAGCATTGCATTAGCACCACTGACACGTCTTTTCGAAAGCGTAAAATAAACCTCAACTCGTCTCGGTGAAAACCTCAAATCGTCTCATCGAAAACGGGATGATCGGAAAATCGCATCGTCGATTGCATAAGCTCGTGAGCATGCTTTCTTCTCGTCTTGCTAAAATGTTCAATATCCCCAACCTTCTATCGATTTTTCTATAGCTCACGAAAATTATCTGCTGGTATTTATCAGCAAAAAAGAGGGTATTTTTTGGTAATGTCTTGCAATCTCGGCAGGTATTTTGGGCCCATCGGAGGACGTTACGCTTCTTTGGTTGCAATGATCCAGGTGTAGAACTTGAAGGTTTTGAAGCAGCGTGTGCCCACAGACGTAACGCAAAAACTAAAAATTATTAGTATGGCAGCTCCCATATCTGCACTAATCTAAGCGCATGGCTGAGATTGAGCTGCCATTCCGGGCGTGTCCAGCATCATCTGCTGTGTCAATGCTAAGTGGTGTGATTTTTTTTAAAGTGAATAGCTTGCATTCGTGTGAAAAAAAAAGTTGCTAGGTAAGCTTGAACAAGTTTAATCCATACATTTTCTTCACTTTGTGACCAAGGGCTTTTACACAAATACCGATTTTGGGGTATTCTTCAACGTTAGGCCCTATACGAGATAATGCTGAAAATATACAAGTGTCCTTCCCTGTGATAGCTTGGCATTGTAATCAAGATATTCAGGTTACGCAATGTTCATGCCCATGGAAAGTGGTTAATTTTCAGTTTAATCTCACCTTAATTCACACTACATACCGACGGCAATGATGTGCTCAATGATACACTAAGGAGACCGTTGTCGACTTCGACGGCTGAAAGAGCGCAATCATACAGCGGTTGGAGTAAACAGCACCGTCAAGCTGACATGTTATCACATTGTGCACGCTAATCTTGTATTAGATTGCTAGGTTTAATTATGTTTGGTTTTTCCATTTATTTATTACCTTTGATGCATTTATAGGTAGACATCTATGAAAGAAATACAGAGCCAGAATAATTCCTTCTAGATGCGTCCAAACGATCCAAGCCATGCAAACCTCCATCACGTAGCCCTGTTCACACATTATCTGTGGTTGCCATCGCAACCGAGAACTCCAGTGACGAGGACACCAATGCCAGTTGCAGCCAGGACCGTCTCATTGAGGTATATGAAATGCTTCCATCTTAAACTATGGAAGACCTGGAGATAACAACCACTTCTCTGGCATCAACAACAATGACAAAATAATTAATCACCGACTAAGGAGTACGCATTTCCCACGGGAATGATTGGTCAGATTGTCTTGAGCACGTTCAGAAACGTGTTGCTACAATATGCCTTCTCAAAATGACGGATTTTGTCGTCGAAAGTCTATGACAGGCCTAAAACACCAGCTTACCACTTTTTTCCATGTTCATTACTGACATACAGTCATACATACGTTCACACCTTTACAAACTGGCGTTCCTTCCGCACCAATGCCTATAGTTTTTGCTGGCTATTGCTTTACAGAAAACATAATTTTCAGCAGCTAGTAACCACAACCGCCATGAAAATGATCGTTTCAGCACTAGCATGAAGAAATGGAAAACCATGCTTGCTCTTTTTAATTCCCCGACTTCATAATAAGTGATCATGAGTGCGCCCTACCCCCGTAATTTTGTAACACACAAGGCTATGTAATAGCCACGTAACCCTTTCGAAGGTCGCACATTTTTCAGGAGAGGTCAGACAGGCAGGCGAGTCCATTCGCCGGGACCGCCGCGGGCCATAGTGGCATTGACCACGGAGACCAGCCCGGCGGACCCGTGGCAACACCGTCGGGCGAGTCCATCTACCCGATTCAGATGTTGCCTGATATAGAAATTGAAAAAACTTCAGGAAGATGCCGTATTTTCCCGAAGCTTACCAGCTTTCCAGGTGGGGTCGGGACACAGGGACCCGAATGGTGGCGACGCCCATGAGTGTAGGCGCCCAATGCTGCAGCCCATTCTAAATAGGAAATACGAACCATTGTTCCTGCGGTGTTGCATGAAGAGAGTCGGCTCGAAGTTCACTTCACTGCCTCAATCCACCGCAATTTTGACGTTGAACGCGAGGAAATTGGTCAAGAGAGAGGAAATTGGGCAAGAACAGCTTGTCATGTTTGTCATGTCATGTCATGTCATGTCATGTCATGTCATGTTATGTCAGCGCACCGTCCCGCCCGCCAAACAGGCAAGAGCTATCCCGCCGGGGACCTTCAAGACCGTCACGGATGCCTGGAACGGGTTCCACTCCATCGAGATCAGGCCGGAAGACCGGCATAAGACCACATTCCTGACGGAACAAGGTAGGTTCCGCTACCGGCGTGCCCCCATGGGATTCCTCGCATCCCAGGACGCCCACACGGCGTTTCTTGCCGTCAAGTAAGTACTCGCTCCGAACTTAACCGTGCCGTTGTGCGGCACGTGGTAGCGTGGCCGAGCGGTCTAAGGCGCTGGTTTAAGGCACCAGTCTCTTCGGAGGCGTGGGTTCGAATCCCACCGCTGCCAGCTTATTGCGGGCCATGATCTTTGAAGCGGTACCCCTCCCGCTTTGCTTGTACCACGTTGTATCCAGACCGCAGTCGCTTTCAAACCAATGAATTATCTTAATCATGCTCTAATCGGCGAATTATCCTGAAACATCAGCAGTTATTTCGCACGATTTAATTTCGTTCTCTATTGATAGCATTTGTCGTGTAAATCGCGCATTAATTCAGGCAGAATATATATTTGGCCGACTCTCCATGCCACGCCGTAGTGCCAATTGTTCATATTTCCTGCATAGAATGGTCTGCAGCGTCCTACACCCATGGGCGTCACCACCGCTGAAGTGGTCCCTGGGGTCCGGACTCAGGACTCCACCTAATAATTGCGTTCCACAGGAGTATACGACCATGGAAAGAGCGGAGGTCGGGCGGTCGCCCGGCCACGCCACCGGTTAAACGCCGGCAACACGGGTAAATTCAGAGCGAGTGCTTAACTTAACCGCATGAGAAACGCACCGCTAACGAACTGTCCAAAATTATTACACAGACTTTCAGATATACGTGCTGGCAATGAAGTCGCCGCCTTCAGTTTCTAGGTGGGGTTGAGCCCCAGGGGCGCAGAAACGATGTTCAGGCAGAGGGCTAAGACAACGACTGTCTTTTGCCCTGGTCTCCGTCCACCCCGCCCTCCCACACACTTGACGTAAGTCTCGGATTGCGGTAACTTCGTTTCTGCAGATGAACATTCTTTCGTTTTTATTTTCACGGTGAAAATTTTGAGTTCCGCTCCTCGAAAACTTCGCCTCCGCTCTTTCCATGTTCGTATACTCCTGTCGAACGCAATTATTAGGTGGAGTCCTGAGTCTGGACCCCATGGACCACTCCAGCGGTGGTGACGCCCATGGGTGTAGGACGCTGCAGACCATTCTATGCAAGAAATATGAACAATTGGCACTGCGGCGTGGCATGGAGAGTCGGCCAAAGATATATTCTGCCTGAATTAATGCACGATTTTCACGACAAATGATATCAATAGAGAACGAAATGAAATCGTGCGAAATAACTGCTGATAATTCGGGATAATTCGCCGATTAGAGCATGATTAAGATAATTAATTGGTTCGAAAGCGACTGCGATCTGGATACAACGTGGTACAAGCAAAGCGAGAGGGCGGGGGGGGGGAGTACCACTTCAAAGATCATGGCCCGCAATAAGCTGGCAGCGGTGGGATTCGAACCCACGCCTCCGAAGAGACTGGTGCCTTAAACCAGCGCCTTAGACCGCTCGGCCACGCTACCACGCGTCGAGAAGCGGCACGGTTAAGTTCGGAGCGAGTGCTTACTTGACAGCAAGAAACGCCGTGTGGGCGTCCTGGGATGCGAGGAATCCCATTGGGGCACGCCGGTAGCGGAACCTACCTTGTTCCGTCAGGAATGTGGTCTTATGCCGGTCTTCCGGCCTGATCTCGATTCAGTCGCTGCAGATCGACGGTGCAACGAGGGGTGCCGTCTGGCTTGGGTGTCAGCACCATGCTGTGCAGCCAGGTCACAAGCGTGTTGGGTGCTCGATGACGTCCGACAGAGCCCATCCCCAGGGAGCAGACATGATTTTGAAAACAATAACCATGTCTTCTGCCACTGTCCCCGTCCATCACCGAATGTAAAAAAGAACTCTGATTTCGGCAACTTTGCTTCAATAAATAGTGGTGAAGCACAACTGTATTTGCCGATTGTACAATTTGTGAATGGCGTGATGTTTTTGGTCTGCAACGTGATTATCAGGGCTCCAGCAAGTCTTTTTTGCGGCTCCAGCGATATTTTCACGAGCCCCTGCCCCACTTTTTTGAAACCCCATGGTCATTTTTAGGAGCCCCTGAACGATTTTTTTGCAGCTCCCATGATGATTTGCAGCGGATTCCGTGTGATTTTGAGGACCCCCGGCGGCATTTTCAGGGGTCCCGGTGCGACTTTTTGGGGCTCGAGTGGGATTTGTATGATGCCCGGCGCAATTTCGCCGAGCCCCGGCGCGATTCTTGGGGCCCCACAACTTCTTAGGGCCCCCTTCGGCACGCCACTTCTCCATACACTAACCATATCAGGACGTCACCGCTGCAATGCATTATCAGAGTCGTAGCCAAGGGGGCCGGGGGCCTCGCCTCTCTCCATCAGGAAAAGAATGCTAGCAAGAAATTTGGGATTTTCACCACGCCAAACCAAACATTTTTCGACGTCGAAGAGCTCCTAAAGCGGTCTTGATGTCAGCCCCCATGACAATTCTGACTGCGCCCCTGTGCAACAACATAGACGGCATGTTGAATGGGGTCCGTATCGAAACATCCAAAAAACTAACATCCAAAGACGAAAAGTCCAATTACAAAAAGTCCAAGAACGCAAAGTCCAGGAATCATAACGTCCAAACACCGAAGGTCCAAAGTAAATAAAGTCCAAAAACCGAACATCCAAGGATCGTAAAAGTCCAAAGACCGAAGGTCCAAAACCGAAACGTCCAAGATCCAAATATCAAGAAGTTCAACAATAGTTGGCGTGCTCTCAACAAGGCGGAATAATTGCCGCCTTTATTGAAGTATGCTCAAGGCAGTAACGGAAGCTTTTCTCTGTATCAACAGATGGCAGGACCTTCCAATAGATACAGTGTAAGGTGGTGAAACAACTAGTTGAACGTGTTTGAACTGTTGCGGTTTTAGGGGATGGGGTGGCTGGCGTTTTCATGCCTGTAAGGGAGGTTCAATATTACCTGGAAGCAAAGTAAAAAATGTGAGTGAAGAAGGTAAGATCGTAAGCAATCATCGAGTCGTGACTTTTGAACCGGACCAAGGTGTTGATACGCTTTTGGAAATTAATGATTGTTTACGATTATGAATATGGAGTGGCTTATCGCATTATATCTGCAATTAATCAGGTATAAGTGATTAAAGACTACGGAGTCATTCTTGTTTGGGATGTTTAAAATCGTGAAAGGATTAGCTGATGTTAGCTTAATGATGTTCTGTTTAGGGCATCACTGGGAAATTTGTCTTGAAAGGTGGTTTTTTAATACATTTTTCTTCAGAATGCCATGTTTCTGAAGGTGATTAAGATGATGGGACCAGACCACTTGTTTTCTGTGCAAATGCTTACTTTTCATGTTGTGAGCAAAATAATGCCAAAAAGAGGCTGAGTTAGGTATCATAGCATAAAAAAACATGTTTTAAAAAAAAATCCAGCATAACCTAGCATAACCTAGCCTAGCCTACCTTTGGAGAAAAAATACTCCAAAAAATAAAATTAGACAAGTGTGAAGGAATTTATTTTCTGAAAATTATATAAATTAAAAATAGAAACCTAACCAATACCCTGCATGGAGGGATGTCAATTCGGTGTTCAGAAAGTGGCCCATATCCATGTGTAATGACGGAGCGAGCGGGTGATGTATCATGCTTGTCATAAGGCAACCTGCACAGAAGGATGCATAAATGCTTATGATTTTACCTCCATATACTACCTTGGTCTCAACTATGTTTTCTCACACACTGCGATACATGCATTTGCTGTGCTGCGTAGTGGTAGACATGTGTCATAATGAAGTTGCAATTGGCATAGCCATCTGTAATGACATTCTTTTCATGTTAGTTTTACAGTGGGATGCATGTATTTGTAAACTAGTAATATTGTAATATAATTATTTAAGTAGGTTACCACCAAACTGTGTTCATCACAGTAATATGTCCTCCATACCTCTAGTCTGGATGCAGTGTTCATTCAAGGAAACTAATGAAGAATATACCTGCATTTATTTGAATTATGATGACTGTATTCATGTTTTTAAAAAAATGCAATGTTGCAGTATATAATTATGATTGTGTTTTCCAACATGTCAATGTATTAGCCAAATACTCTATTTTCTAGGCCTTGAAGACAGCATTGGATGCACCATCAGCAATGAGCTGGCACCATCTATGCTTACTATAAAATACTTTTGATTCCTAATCATCTGAAACAATGTAGGGCATGAACACAGACTTAGTAGGCATGCAGTGGTGGTGGTTGTGACTTTATGACAAACTGAGCAGCTCAGGCCATATGGTGTCGCCTGCCTCTCACCCTGGCAGGAAGGTTGGATGCCACGGGAAATCGAACCCCGTACCTCTGGCTCTCCAGACGCTCAGCTTAACCACTGAGCTAACGACGCCCTGAAGTCATGTCAGTAGTCATCGGTAGGCATGCATGATGGCAGGTTCACTGACTGGGTGGCATTACAGGGGTGCAGAATATTTTTGAGAGACCTTTTCCACTCAGAGGCACCTTCAGCTAAAAAAATGTATTGATAGTGGCAGAGGGGAGGGATGGGTGCAATCGAGCTTCCCACATGCCATAATATTTTCCATTTGGAAAAGTGACTTGCTAAATAAAACTGCTATGTGGGGCTAGGGATGCACACAGCCCTCACAGAGAGGTGCCTTTGCCACCTGGTCAAGGTCAGGGTTTTGGGATGCAATTGTGAGATTATTTATGTGACTGTAGTCATATATATGCCATTATGTATTTGTATAAGTATATAATGTTGCATAACATCCAACCATCAGTGATGTCACTCAATGGTTGGTAGTGGCCCAGGATCTAGCTGACTGCTTCCATTTTTTGGAACAGAATGCTAAGAACCGGAGTCTGGTGTGTTTGGTGTATAACCTGTTGGGTTGAACACCATATGTATGATGTTTAACTTCTGGGGTTATATACAATATGTATGGTGTGTGTCCACAGCCATATCATAATATAAATATTTATGTAGATAACCACCAAACTGAGTTAATCACAGGAATCTGTCTTCTCTATACCTCTTGCCTGGATGCATTGTTTATTTGAGGAATTTGAATTCAACAAATAGCATTGTCTGCATTTATTTGAATTATGACAACTGTATTCATGTAAAAAAAGTTGGTGTTTTACCACATAATCATGATTGTCTCAAATTGTTTCATGTATTAAGCAAATACTAAAGTGAAGTAAGTGTAAGACAGTTAAATGTTAACATGTTTTTAGTCAAGGGTAGTTGATCAATGGAATGGTATGCATGGTGATGTGAATCTTCCTTTGAATGTGTTTAAAAGTAGGGTGGATAAATTCCTGATGTGTAATGGGGAGATGGAAAATTGGGTAGATGAAGTGGGATAGATATAGGTGAGTCATGTGTGTGTTATGCATGACTATTGGTTGTGTAACTTTGTATGCTTTTGGAGGGAACATGCCCCCTCCAAATGTTTACTCTGTCCTAATAACCACCACATTTAGCATGGAACATAATGTGGTATGCCACTCAATCCATTCGAGTCCTTCATGTGTCATGCCATCCCAACCATTTCAGAAACACCTATATTGTATTAGTCGCAATCATGTGTGCTATTAGATCAAGGCATGTACTATGGGTGATCAAGTGCATGGGGCTTAATATGCTCTTACCTGTTTCTCTCATCTGGTTGGCTTCCCATATTCTCAAGTTTCACATCACCCAAGAATGAGTCCTGCCGCCTATCAAGGAGAGCCTGTATCTGCAGGTATGCCAGTCCCCTACATTAGATAATAATAAAGTCATCAGACTGACAGGCAAGCAACAGGAGCTGGAAGATGTTCCTCAAGCATAATAGAAATACTTAGAGTGATAGCATATAGCCACTGTATATGCTAATAAATAATTGTCACACAATATTTCTGATGCAAGTTCAGCAAAATTAAATGCAGAAAAATAGAGCTACAATTATAGGTTTGATTAGTATGCCTCAACGGTCGACGTGTCGTAAAACCAATAACCAACCAACCAATCATGGTTATTTATTCATTATGTTCACACATCAACAATGTTGCGGAAAGCTGTACTGAGTATTGTCGAATTAAGGACGATTATACAAAGTAACCAAGTGCTCATATGAAGTAAGATAGGATCACAAATCTGTCATTATATTTATATTTCGAGCATGTCCCTTTTCAGAGACTGAATAAATACGCAGGTA